>JBBPRF010000026.1:0-130564 GCA_038092875.1 Lanmaoa pseudosensibilis | reverse complement strand
CCTTATCCAGTTTGCAACTGCCGTTTCTATCACGTGACTCCGCAGTCCGCAGTCATGACGCCATCGACTGCGCATTTCATTTCCGTCTTCTTATTTGTAATTCTAGTGACGCGTCGCCTTCCTATTGGCTACCACTATCGTACGACGCGTCACCCTTTTCCACTTACCATCTTTAGTTACTATTTCTCATGGTCCGTGCGCGGAACCCTTACGTATAAATACCTGTGCTCTCGCAGTAGAGATCCCTAGCTTAGACCTCCCTTGTCTTACCTAGCAATCTCTGCAATCGACAAGGTCCTTGTACCTTCGTGCCCTCGTCCCTTGTCTCTCTCGCCCGCTACGCGTTCGTCTTTACGACCGTAGATCCTTCGAACTGAGGACGGTCGGTATTGCCTTCGCGCATCCGTACTCCGTGCCTATGTCGTTACTTCGCGCTTGATCGCTGGATGACTCACTTCGCCACTTGGTCACATCACGTGCCAGTGGATTCCCCCGCGCCACGTGACCGCTTACGCGTCCGTGGAATACCTTCGAACACTCGACACTTAGGACCTCCCTACGCCTTCAAGGGCTACGTCCGATCCTACCCGGGTCGAGCGTAACATGCAGAGTGCGCTTGGCATCACTGACGATGATTTCCGCCAGTTTCATGAAGAGGAACGCCGACACCTTGATGATCTCAAACAACCATCCCCGCAAGATCAACTTTGAATTCGTTACGTGTCTGTACTGGATGAACTGGTAGAGAGGAAGTAAGTTCAATTATATTTCTCATTCATTCTGAATCAAACTCGTTTCAGGCAGGAGTGGTTGTTGGCGCGCGGTGCCGCAAGCACTGTATTAACTGGGATCCCTGCCGGAGACCATCAAGCGATATTAGTGTCAGCGCGACAAGCTCGGGCTCGTATAGATGGAGCATATGAACGATTACAGCACGCCGAAGCTTTAGCTGCGTATATCGAGCAGCAGCTCGGTCTCGAACTCCGTTGGGAGATCGGTGGTAATGAGTATAATCAGTTCAAAGAGGAAGCTATGATTTCGAAGTACCGTGTTGCTTTGAATGAGCTAGAACGCCTTGTAGTGATGCGTCTATTCAAGCTTTCAAAGCTCGGACTATCCGGAACAGGTATGAGTTTTGTGTGCACTCCGTGCTCATTCTACAATTTTTGGTAGGTTACAAGCTTCGTCAGCACATTAACAAGGCCCTACAGCGACGTTCTGAAGCTGTCTGCAAGGCCATTGCTCGCTACAACACGCAAGCGGCTGCACTCAATCCCCCCCGCCCAAAGATTTCTTGGAAGGAAGTAGTTGACTATAGCTTTCTGGGCGAATTTGACCTTCTACGCCTCTCGCGCAGTGACATTCGCAGTGATGATTGGGCAAAACCTGCTTATCGAGAAGCTACAGTCAAATTCTTCAAAGTTTGCCGTGCCCGTGAAGAGTTGACACATATAGAAGTGGAAGTGCGCCGCTTACGCACCGCCATCCATAATGAAGAACGAGAAGTCGGGGACGTGGTCAACCAGCTCACAGAAACTGATCCGAACCTGGGTACAGAACTTCGGCGACGGCACTGTTATCGTGCTGGTGTCAATGCCATCCACATCCACTGCCTGGACAAGATCGAAGCATCTGCTGGATATACTGGTATGATGGGCACCGGCGTTCGACGCCAATCCGGGCCATCTAGTGTGCTTGGGCTAACGGCTAATCCACCTTCTGTGCCGCAACCTTCACTGTCACCGGAAGAAGGTACGTTATGTTTGAGCTTACAGGCCTGGTAATTAAACAGCTAAATTACAGATAATACTGAACGCGACATGGATTCGGACATCCGTCCTTCGCTTCCTCTGTTCAACCTCCACATGAATCAGATGTTCACGGATGAACTAGGTGATACCGCGCAGATTGAGCACGACGAGGAGTCCATTCTCACACAGATGATGGCGGATTTCCTTAATGACCTAGGGGACTGAATATTTAATCACTTTTGTATCTATGTACTTTTGAATTCACTGCGTTGTAGTCTACACGAAAACCGTATTGTTTCGAGCGATCATTCAACTGTATACACAACGGACACGACGACGATAACGCATGATAATTGGGTTGCGCAAGTATTGAGTAATCGATAAGGAACCCGTTGCTTGAAGGCGTCACCATAGTGGCCTCGACGACTCGGGAAGGGTCAATCCATCGTCAAGCATTGGTCAGTGAATCAAGATGGCACAGGTATGTACTAGCTGGACGCGTTCACCTGTACGAAATTTCACTTATCTGCATTAAGGTCCTTGTTCATTCTCGTTTTGTTTTGTTCAACCAAATGGCAACGACTGTTGAAAGCAAGGCCGGCTCGCACAATCGTGACTTCACGATGGCGAATCTTGCTAGGGTCTATTATTCGACCTTCGCACAAGGCTTCAGCAACGATGAGCGTCAAGCCCTCACTCGCGCTCTGCTTCGACACCAAATTCACTTGGACGGAACTCACTACAAATGCCAGACCCCTGGCGGTCTCCATCCTGGCTACATTGGATTTAATCCTTCCAGACCCTCGGAGGATCGAGCGCTCACAAAGCAGGCGTTAATCAAGGCGTCACTCGGTGATGTTTTTGATGCGGTATGTACCAATACTCTCCACACTAAACATTCTGTACTGAAAAACATTCGAGATCACCGCGCAGGACAGACTCGATGGCGGTATATCCATTCTCATTCGATGCCCAGGTACACCAGCGGTCCCAGATACTACGCCGGATAAAGTCACCGCCGACCTCTATGTCACCCCTCATGAACTCCACGAACGACAAGAGCACATCAGCGCTGATGTTGCTGTGATGGTTCAGGCCTTCTGTCAAGGCTTTGCTATCCCACACTTCCAGCGATTCACTGAGCGTTGTCGTGTTGAAGACGTCAAGCCCACTATCTTTCATTGTGAGTCCATATTTTCAAACTATACGTTCGTGCTAAGTCCTGTCTACTAGTCGAACCACATCCAATTCTTGCAACAGGGTCCCAGCATATACCCCCTCCTCTCGATGCTGCTAATTGCCACATACAGTGTTCTCCGCTGCCCAACGCTACCCTGGAACCAACTACTGCGGAAAGGGCTGGTATTACCAAGTCCTCGGCTGTTCAGGGTGCCGCACCGACTGCTAGTCCAAACGTGGAGGCAGCGCCCAGAAGTCCCATGCCAACACCGCGACGCCCACGCCATGCGGATGCTTTTACGCTGCCAGTGGGCAGGGTTGGTCAAGCGAAGCCGCCGCAACCAGTTCACTCTCCGACGTTGTCGCTTCATGATCGCCCAACGCCGTATCCACCATTGATCAGCATTGGTCCTCATTCCGACATGGCCCTTGACAAGTTCAAACTAGGGGATAAACTTCTTCCACGTTTACACATTTTGCTCGCCACTGTCCGCAGTAGTCATTGGGAGGACACCCTCACATCATCTGAATGGAAGCTCAGCCGCGAGCAGGCAGTATTCCTCACAAGGGCCCTTCTCGTTGACGTGAACGGCATTCCGAATCAGTCGGTGCCTAATGTGAAGGTATACCTGACAAATAGCTCCAAGGCTCCCGTACTAACAAATTTCAATAGCAAGGGTTGTCGATTATTGGCAATGTTCTAAAGGGCCTAGGCGTTCTAGCCATTTTATTCATGTTGAAATTATCCTGGTTTGTTCTCTCTGCTTAGATCTCCGTGTCTGTCATATGTTACGTGTGCCAATTTCAGTCGGTTCAGTCATTTATGCAGCCGATGCAGCCATATTTGTGGCACTCATGGGGGACGTATAAAAGGTCAGTCTCACCGCTTCTGGACAGTGCGACAACATGGTTTTGCAGAACGCAACTGAACGCGAGCAACCCCTACTGGGCCGCCGCACTAAAGTTACCCTCAGCAAAGAAGCTCGGGCGGCAGTTGCAGTTGAGCGAGACAAGAGGAGTGAAGACTTTAGGGACGCCCTCCACACCACATGGGAGCAGCTCAACGACTCGACGATGAAGGTGGCCTCTACGCATCACAAATCCATCAAGCGCGTTCGACGTGATCTATTCCTTGGCCATGGAGCGCTATCCACCCGGCACAACAAGATCAATGCGTGGAACGCCTTCTGTTGGAAGAAAGGTTGTGAAAACCGAGCTGAAGGTTAGCGGGCTTAATTCCGGCTGTTTCTTAATAATGTTTAACCCCCTCCACTCAGCCTCATCTGGAAGTGATATGCTTCCTGATCTCGTGCGGAACTTTGGGGCCCAGTATAAGGAACTCTCGGCATCACAAAAGTCCGATCTCATCGAAGAGTTCGCAAAGTTCCGGAAAGAGAAGTCTATCGGCCGTCGTATCAATGGTCAGTCTATGGTCAACGACGTTACCAAGACAATGAAGGCAGTTGAGAACGAGGTAAGAATATCTAATGGTGTACCAATTTAACTGTTGAATCACGTCGTATCGCAGCTTAACAATCTTCACTACCGTACTGGAACTGAAGTCATTCTATACGCAACACGTGGATCGACAGATGTCCCCCTCAATAGTCTTAACTTCGCAACCGAAGGTGTCCAGGACTTCATGGGTGCCGCGATGGGCATCGATAAGCAAAAGATCATGAGCAGGATGGAAGGTTTCGCCTTACAAGGGGTAAAAGGTTTGTTCCACTCTGTTTTTTACTCGGTGTACATTTTTTTCTGTTATCACTACCACTAGGTGCGGCATCGAACCACCGGCAGCTTATAACGCAGGCTCGTTCGGCCATCCGCAATATCATCAACCACAAACTACGTGAGTCTATTTTTATTTTTGTTGATATGCGCCGCTCCCTGACATTCGTAACCAGGGGACATTACTGGTGAATCGGAGGCCAAAATGCAATGGGTAAATTACTTCCGGAACATTGTTCAGCGATATCTAGTTGCGGTCGAAGGTTGGCCCGACACTGTCGCATTCGCCAACCTCAGTACGGTCTCCAGTTCACTCCCGCACCTCGAAATGCTCCGCCGGAGATGGGAATCAGGCGCAACCTACTGGAGGAAGCTCACGAGGGAGGAATTTGAAGAACTGAGTAGCAAACGTGATCAACAACTCGAAGACGGCGAAATTATTGAACATACTCGTCGAACACGATCGGACAGGGGCACAAAGCGCAAGCGAGTATCAGACTCCGGGAACAACGATGGTACACCACCCGCCGAGATGCGAATGAACCACAAGAGTGCCTCGGTAGTCCCATCTGACTCTAAAGATTCAGATGTCCCTTGTGGCGATATTGGAGGCTATGCGACTGTAAATGGTGGTGGTCAGAATGTTCCTGTTGACCCTCCTATCAATGCAGCAGCTGTGGCTGCCATTATTGAACGTATTTCATCTGATGGTATTCCGGCTGATTTTGATATCACTACTGCTCTGGGCACTGATCCTGGGTACTGATCTTTGTACTATCATTCCATGTATAAGCATGTTATTCAATATGGTAGATGTGGGGACAGGTTCTATGTAACTACATACATACATGCACAATGAGAACATGAGCGCAAAACACAACAGTCAAACATGTAGGAATAGAAGACGAATAGTTAACCTTGTACAGCTGCCAATCGAAACCACAAGTGAACGAAAGAGATCGCGATAGCATGACAGAAAAGGTCACAAATGGAGGCGGCGCAGCAAGGCAAAGAACGAAGGTAGCAACAGGTGGAGTGCCACATCGCCTGTGGTAGAGTAAGACAGCAGAGGAAAGCCCAGCGCATATTGACAACGATAAGTACCCAGTCAAACACAAAGCGTCTATGCACCAAAACCGTAAGGCATACGCCCTGAACGTTTGAGGGCATACACGACATCGAGAGCAGCAACAGTCTTGCACTTAGCATGCTCAGTGTATGTGACCGAGTCACGGATGACATTTTCGTAGATCAGTCCAGAGATACACTCGCACTGCCACGACGGGCAAGACGACGAATGGGAGGCTTTATGATGCCCTGAATGTTGTCATGGAGAATCTTGTGGTGACGCTTTGCACCACCCTTTCCGAGACCCTTGCCACCTTTGCCACGGCCAGACATCTCTAAGTGAGAGTCATTGGTGGAAGAGAAATGAGGTCCGGTAGCAGAGGAACTATACGGGTGCTGGGAGCGTCAGCCGTGGGGAGTAGGACAGCGACAACATCGTGTGAATTGTATGGGCTAGGAGGAATAGGACAGCGACGACGACGTTAGCAACGACGACAATGGTTGCAGGAGGGCCCACCTGAAAAGCCCAACGTATATCGGCACACGTGGACTATACGGGCGTCGGGAACGTCAGCCGCGGGAAAGTGGGCCAGGGACGATAACGTGAACGACGACGGTCGTTGCGGGAGGATGGGATGGGCCCACCTGGAGCAAGCGCAGCGTACGGCGACGCACAAGAGTGTCAAGAACGGCGGGCGGGACGGCGGCGGCAGCAGCGACAATGACGACGACGACGACGACAATGGGCAGAGGGAGAGGAGCGTGGGAGCATCACCGTCACCAGCACAGGTATATATGAAGGCACGTGGGAAGCGCGCTTCAGGTGCCGAGCGGCCCGGTACAGCCCATTCCCATTTGGGCGATGAGGGGACAGGTCGAGTACTACGAAGTGTGTGTTTATTTAGGGCAGGATTTAATGCTGGTGTTGGGAAAACCGCAGAACAAAGCCTAACTACGAACGCTTACGGTAGACGGTACTGTACCTAATTAGGCTTACCAAACGGGCACCCTAGGTGAGATTGACCGCTCGAACAGAAAAATGAATATATTGATGACCAAAAGACTACAGCATGTATCCCATCTTGCTTTCGAACCTGCGTGGTACACATTGCAAGGTCCGACATATGTCGTAGGTAGCGAAAACGATACAACATCGCTCATGGTTCTCTTGCTCCCATAAAATGAGGGCGGTCGTGTGGGTTGTACAACGCCGCCCAGAGTGTTGGAGAGCGACGGATAGTGAACAAACATGATAGAAAAGTAAACATGATGTATTTGGATGCATTGAGGTAGTACAGTGATCTGCGCATCAGATTTGAGCTGAAGGGTACGAGGTAGACTCGAGGTGCACTTACCTATTGTACACGACCATTGATAGGCGGGTTAAAAGAGAGCATTTGGGGAGGTATGTCTCCTGCGTGTGAACCTCACTGCTTTAGAGCGCAATGGCTATCCAACAACGGCAAGCAGGTGGGGCAAAAATAATAACAGGGATAGTCAAAATATTGACCACTCTTGATATTGCTCAGAATAATGAGCGCCACTCCGTGTGATGATGCAGTGAGACGCCAAAGTGAAAGAGCATTTTCTTACAGTCACGCGGAAAACAGAAGGTAATAATGAGATTGCGGAGGGTAATATACAGTGCCAACCTTTGGAGTGTTTCAGTATGTGACCCAAGGTGATAATGGAAGAAGCTTACACAAACAGCGAATCACCGATCTGCAAGCGTGGTGCATGTGTGTGAGCGAACGATAAACACAGAATAACCTGGCGGTACGCACAGAATTCGTGAGTGTCGTCTGCTCGTTTGACCGTTTGCTGGTTGAAGAAAAGAAGGGTGTGAATTTAGGTGTCAGGTGTGATGACCAAACAAGTAACAAATAACACACTTTCCACGCCTCTTCAAAGTCAACTGGGAGGATAACATAACGGTTCTTGCGCACAGCTGCGTAAAAGTTCAGACCGAGACGTTCGTAGGCGAGTCGGACATGTATACCTTGTAGACCAGCGGCTTGGACAATGGAAGAAATCTCCGCCGACGATAATCGATCAGGTCTTGACACGTCTAAAATACTATCTATTAGCTAAAAGGATCCTCGAATTCAGCGAGGACTGACAATCTTCGAGGTCGACATCGGGTCCAAGGTTCATCTTACTGGTAACAGTTTGGAAAATCAGCCGTTTCTCACGTCGTGATGGGAGTGGGAACTCGATCTTTCGGTCGAGACGGCCAGGACGCAGTAGAGCAGGATCAAGGGTATCCGCGCGATTTGTGGCCATGATGACCTTCAGTGCACGAAAAATCAACGTGACAAATCGTGGATTTTAAAAGCAGATGACATGCCTTGACATTGCTGCCTTGGTCAAAACCGTCCATCTGGTTCAGTAGCTCGAGGAGAATACGCTGAACCTCTCGGTCTGCACCAGTTTGCGCATCAAATCGTTTGGTGGCGATAGCATCGATCTCATCAATGAAGATGATTGCTGGCGCATTTTCACGTGCGAGTCGGAAGACGTCGCGGACCATACGAGGACCCTCACCGAGGTACTTTTGTACGAATTCACTGCCGACTACGCGGATGAACGAGGCAGTAGTGTGGTGGGCAACAGCTTTTACGAGCATTGTCTTCCCAGTACCTGTAACAAGAATAAGCACGACGCAACAAACGGCATGTATGCAACATTCACCTGGTGGGCCATACAATAATACACCACGAGGGGGGTCAATACCGATCTTCTTGTAAAGGTCGAAGTGAGTCAGAGGGAGTTCAACCGCTTCTCTAATTTCCTGCTTTTGTGAGTCCATTCCACCAACGTCTGAATACGTGACATCCGGTTTCTCCTCTTTCGTGAGCATGGAAATGGACGAATCCGCCTCTGGCGGCAAGATGTCGACAAGGGCATTAGAGTGACGGTGGAGAGCGACGGAAGACGAAGGTTTCAACAACTCCCGGTCCAACGTTGACAAGATCCTCACGACATAATTTGAGCCAGTTGTTGAGCCCACGATGCCGGTCTGTTGGTCGATGGCCTCCAGGAATTGGCCGATGACAAGAGGTACAGACTTGATGCGCTTTACTTCCTCCTGCGCACGAATAAGCTCACGCTTGAGGTTCGCCTGTTCGTCCTTGATATAGCTTTCCTGGATGTCGAGGAGCTCGAGGTGACGAGAAAGTTTCTTGTACTTGGTGTAGAGGTCCTCTTCCTGGAGCTCTTTGTAAAGGGCGGACTTTTCGGTCACGACCGACTCGAAAGTCGGTTCCTAGATAAAGTTCTGTACTCTGAGCGAGCGAGCGGGACATTGAGAGGACTCACTTCCTTTTGGATTTCCTTTCCAATGTCCTCCATGGTGGTGATCTCTGCTGAGAGTTGTACGCGCGTATGACGCGTTCATCTGGGTGATGGGAAACACCTTCCATTCTGGATCGCCAAATATTCAGACTGACCTAGTGCTAGCGCTCGACAGCGGGAATGGCAATGGCGCACGTCGTCTTACCCCTCGACCAGCCTTCGAACTACAAGGACTCACAAACCAGACTGGAGAGGTACAAGCAACAGGAACTCCTCTTCAAGTCGACGACCCTATACGTGTGTGCCATACGCTCGAGTTTACCCCCGATGCGCTGACACACGCATTGCAGATCGGTAATTTGAGTTTCTACACGACAGAGGAACAGATATATGAGCTATTCAGTAAGTGTGCGAGTCCGGAGGATGGTGGCGGCATCAAGCGCATTATCATGGGCCTCGACCGTAATACCCGGTGCGATTTTACTCCACCGATTTGCTTCTCAGCTGCTGATGGGCCTTGCCATTCGTAAAGAACGCCCTGTGGATTCTGCTTTGTAGAATATTACACACATGCCGAAGCTCTCGCGAGTATGAAGCACGTCAGCGGCACAAAACTCGATGAACGCATCATCCGTTGCGACCTCGACCTGGGTTACAAGGAGGGACGTCAATTCGGCCGGGGAAAAAGCGGTGGTCAGGTTCGAGACGAGCACAGGCAAGATTACGACCCAGGCCGCGGAGGTTGGGGTGCACAGGCGCAGCAGGAGAGGAGAAGAGAGGTCGAAGAACGCTACGCCGACGCACAAGATGGTCCCGGCGCCGTTGCTGGCGGTGGTGGAGAGTGGAAAGAGACTGAAGCCAGGCCAACTCTCAAGCGTGCTCGTTCTCCAGAAGATGAAGGGGACAACGCGAGATTAGTCCGTGGAATACTTTCGTCTCTTCCTGCGCTGACCGGTCATTTCAGGCTCACCGTTCACGAATCGAAGATCCTGAGGCTGAGAGAATGTAAAATGGTATTCTATACTCTAGTTTATGCGATGTACTGTCCAGTATGGACTTACTAGAAGCCATATTGACTATGCATAATGTTAATACTCGAGGACAGCCTGTGGTGTATGCGGTCATCGAACTACACAAGCTCGCACCTGGAACTTTGTACCAAACGTGTCAGGTCGGAAGAGTGTCTGGTGGATGCGCCAAGCTATATCATACGAACTAGACATGGACGGGGTGCGAATCAAGTATCTCGAGTAAAGGGAGAATTCGTCTGCTTGTCTTCCGGACGCTGAATATCATCCTAAAGATCATGATGGGGAGAATCACTTACAGGTTAACTTTGTAGATCTCAGGTTTGTCCCCCAACGTATCAATTTTGCTGTGTTCAAGGAAGTCCTTCACGCATTCTACTGAAGCTTTCGGAGGAAAGCCCCACGCGCAAACTTGCCTGCCATTGCTCATGGCTCCAGAGGAAGTGAGGCCGGGGAAGGACCCCCGCTCGAGAGCTGCCTTGCGTCCCTTGACACCTCTCAAGTTCTCGATTTTCTGAGGCTCGGGGCATGGGATGGCTGTCACGGTATGTCCTCCTATGGTCACTTTCCCGAGCTTAGCAATGTTCATCTGCAGAAAGTCGGGATGAGAGAGTGTAATGTAGGCCCGGCGTGTTGGTAGGAAACGGAAGAGCTGTAATTGAACTGGATTGGGGTAAGAATATGCATAGCGGAATAGAGACTCTCACCATCCTCGACACCAACGAGTCGTTCGCGACTTAGAGCTCTCTCGATGTCGGTGGGGAGGGTTGCCCGGGACAGGTTCTCTAGCCGGATGTGTCGTCTGGTCTCGGCTGTCATATGCATTCTTCGTTGCTCTAGACGACGGACGAAATTGCTTACTACCGAGGGTGTCTCCTGCACGTCTAGCTGCTCGACATGCTACACTTGTTGTGAACATCCTCAACGGTTGACTAGTGGTTAGAGCAGAGTTATGTAGTCATGTGACCACTTTGTATCATTGCCTCCTACCACGATGTCCTCGAGGGCGGACCACCGAAGACGAGAACGGAGCTGGGAACGAGAAGACAGAGACAGGGACCGCGGTAGGGACAGGGACAAAGATCGCTACTCAAGGAATGCGAGGACAAGGGGACATGGTGATGCTGGACGCAGACGGGGTAGTCGTTCACGAAGTCCCCGGAGAGGTGTGTTAACTCTGGACCGATCATCCTAGATAAAACCTATCTCATTGCTGAATAGACAGGCGCGACCATGACAGAGATAGAGACTACAAGGGTTCACGGAGAGACGACAGACACGATTACGACCGGGATCGTGATGACCGCAGACCCGATAGAAAAGAGGATAGAAAGAGCGAAAAGAAGTCCGAAATAAAGGATGAAAGGCGTGACCATTACACTCCAGAACGAACTACTCCCAGGGACAAGGTCGTCCGTACCAAGGAACCTCCGCGGCTCGGTGAACCTCAACTCCCACAAGATGCACGGCCTGATGCCCAGTTCGCGGTTCCTACACACTCTCCGAAATGTCAGTCATTCCTTGCTCTCCAACGATGGGCATTAATTTGGGGGCAGATGATGTACCTGCGTCAACTTCCTCTAAGCCAATTCTAGATCCAGATACCCCTGTAGAGGAGGGCGAGGAGATGGATGTCATCACTGCTGAAGACGAATCCATGATGGCCATGATGGGTCTCGCGGGTTTTGGTTCCACTAAAGTACGAACATCTCGCCTTATTCCCCCTCATCCGTCAATAATTGCACACACAGGGCAAGCATGTCGAGGGAAACCAAGAAGGTACAGCCAACGTCAAGAAAATGCGAACCTGGCGTCAATACATGAATCGGTGCGGCCCGCATTCCAATGCCAACTCGTTGTGTCTGACTTACTTTTTGTGGCAGACGTGGTGGATTCAACAGGTACTTGGACTTGCTGTCATTCTATCTTTTGCAAGCTCATACCGTCGGTGCAGGCCATTGGACAAGATCAAGTAGTATTTTGCCATAAAGCCATGGTTCAAGAGGATAGTCATGCCCATTATCTCTGTAGTTTTTATCTTGGGCGTATAATAGTATCTTGCCCACTCGTGCGATGCCAGCACACAGCTACTTTAGTGATGGAACCTGTCATTTCAAGTTGAAACAGCTGGGTGATTTGAAACAAAACATCTATCTGGAACGTTCGTATCAACAGCTGACGTGCTGGTGCTAATACATTGCCCGTATGGACGGAAGGCACACTCATAACTGAGACAAGACATGACTACACGAAGGATGAAAAGCAAAAACTGTGCTGATGACGATGGGGAGTAAGACCATGTTGTCCCGCCAGATCCTCTGATGTCATACTTAGAACCCATGCAACTTGATAGTGTTCCTGGGGATGCCCTCTTCGACGAGGAAATTTGCAATCTTGACCCTTTGATCACCTTGAAGCTGAATGACTTGACCCATCTCCTCATCGTCAACGAGGTTGCCATTGCAAGCGAACTCCTGGAACAATTTGGTGAGCCACCACCCAACGGTTGAAGCGGAAAGTAAACCTTTTTGAAAGCTTTGAGGAGTTTCTTGGGATCGTATTCTGTGAGAGGATGAGAAACTGCATCGCTACGAATCCAACAGCCAGCTCACCCTTTGGGAGACCCTGCAACGTGGTCAAAGTCTTTCTTCCGTTCCTCTGCTGAATGCGGATGTGAAGATAATTTTGTGTAGAGCCCACGTCCTGGTTGCCCCCGAGAGGATCGCCCTCATCAGCAAAAGGATCTAGAAGAGGTGCCGTGGTGAGACAGCATGTCGGGGGTGATGAACTGTTGATAAACCCACCGAAAGAGTTCAGGTTCTGCACGCTCATGCGATGATGAAGAATAGATGGATCTGAAGAGGATGTGGTGTTTGAAGACTCGATGAGAGTTGAAGCGTTGAAGGAAAGTGACGCTCGCTGGCGGACCCAACAAATTTACATAATGTCATCGTCGTGATTAGTAAGCCCATGTCGCATCTTGTACTGAGAGATGGCAGCAACCGAAGGAAAGAAAAAGAAACCACCGACGTTTCATTATCTGCCAAAGAGTCGCGGTGAGTATGTCTACATGTACTCGACGACGACGCTGAGTTGATCCCAGCGAAACGACTCAAGAAATCCTGGGTCGAAGATCACAAAATACGAAGCAAATGGAAGGCACAGAAGAAAAGGGAAGATCTAACAAATCAGAGTGCACAAGTCGAGGACACCTCCAATCATCCCCACGACGAAACCAATCCCGATTCTAAGTCGGCTACATCTTTGACTCGTCCGGACAAGTCACCCACACCCACACCACCTCATGATAAACAGTCCTTGCGCGACCTCAGGAGAATTGCTTATGCCTCCATGCCCCTCCGCACTCAAAAAGCTGATTCTTCGCACCCCAAAAAGGCTCCCGGACACTCTCACAACGGCCGTGGTGGGAAAGCTACAGTCGGACGGGAAATGGGCCAACCAAACATGAGCTTCCGCATGAACGTCTTACTCGAGAAGATCAAGCGCGACATCTCATAGCGGTCACCATTCTGTGCGTCTCTTCTTCGCCGAAAAGTTTTTATATCTTAACGGATCAGTGATTTTATTGGTGTGTGTAGAGGATTTTTAGAAACATAACACCTCATACTTTGTTCTCTTTATCATCTGCCCTGTCTATCATCATCTTTTGCTCTTCATCTCCTCCGGACCGATTCCCGCTTCCTCTGACGAACCTGGTCTCCAGTGTTTCCAAGAATGGACGTGACCCGACGGTTGTCACCGAGGTGATTGCAGTTGGATGATCACTCATATGTCCTGGACTCGGATCGTCAAGTTCGTCTACGAGCCCTATCGCTCGTTGCGATATCGGTTCGCCAAGAGACCCCATGCCCCCACCCATTTCCATTGCAGCAAGTCCCAACGGTGATGGTGGTGGGCTTCGTGATTTGGAACGTCTTGCATCATCGTGCAAGAACGGAATAGGCGAAAACATCGGGGTTGTGGGTGTGGATTGTGATGAACCAGCTGGGAATGTACCTATCGAAAACCCGTTTTGGGATAGTTCTACAGGGAATGCATCCCATGTCGATGTGACAAGAAGTGATTTCTCTACTGCACGGAGATATTTTCCGATGGTCCTGTAGTGTTGCTTTGGATATACACAAAGCTCGCACACCCGCTGGATGGTAAACGGCGGGTTGCTGGATCACTGTTGTCAGCGAACGATGAAAGTGAAGCCGTCCAACGCACTCTTCGAATTCATGGAGTTGCCGAAAGATATGGTTATTCATCTCCTTCGCTTCGTCCTGATTCATACGAGCTTTGGGTGTTTCGTGAGGGTTCATTTCGTTGGGCTTGCGAGGAGGAAATGGAGGCAACCTCAAATTCCCTGAGCTGTCCACCACCCCCGTAGCAGGCTTCGAAGGCTCCACGGACTGAGCATCATCGGCAAGGAATAATGCAATATTCTAAAAGACGCACAAACTCAATATCCGAGAAGTAAGAATCTGTTTTAGCGCACCTGGCCCATCTTGTACTTGATCATCTCTCGGAGAAGTTGCCATTCCGTGCTACCAGGTGGTCAGGTTGGACTATTGGCATCATGCGAGGCTCACTTCGGTTCGAGAGTGTCTGTGGACGCAATATGCTCCAGGACCAACTGGTGCTCTGCTCGTGATCTATGAGTCTGGCGCGCAACAGAGCATGCTGTGCTATACCTGGACGCCATTCAAAGCCTTCCGAAAGGTCGTATGGGCATTCGGCTGTGGATGTCATGCTGGACCTGTGACGACGAGCTTGGCAGTGCTGCGCGTTGAGTCCGAATCCGTACTTACGTGCAACGATGGGGTAATGGATTACTGTAACAAAGCTTGCGAACATGTGCCAATGAAGGCTTCTTGAGATCTGCGAACTGTAGACTACTCTCTACGTAGATCTCCTGCCAGTGGGCTGTTCACAAAAAGAATGACTGTCTCAGTCTGGTCTCAGTATTGAACCCGACAGCGTGCCGCAGCAATGCTGCCAAGCGATCATCAGGCTGTGCGAAGATCTCCGATAATCCTCGTGTTTCAATTGGCGTACACACGACCTATTTAAACGTTTTCCGAATGAGACCCCCCCAAGCAGACGAGTTCACGATGTCGCCCTTCGGCAAGTTCTTGGAATCACCTGGCAATGTCACGACGAAGAGGACCGACAACAAGAGGCGTCTCAAACTCCTCAAGTCTTATGCCCCAGACTGGTGCGTGGGTGGAACAGAGGCACGTCATGATGCTGATATGTTTTTTTAGGATTATAACGATACTTTTGGCGTAAGTCCCTTGTTCGTCGCCAGGGAGTCACCCTCCTCACGTTTAAGTTTGATGCAGGGTTGTGTTCTTTGCTCTGAACCCTATCCATGGATTTAGAAGAGGATTTTCTGTCAGTGATGAATCGTAGGTCGCCGTCGAACTAAGTAACTTAGCAGTGTTATTAACCAATTCCCCCTAGGATTCATTTCCCGTAAGCTTGGCTACAACGTCACCCGTCTCGACACTAACATTCGACAAACAGCTATACTGTCCAGGAACGTGTGCCAGTGCGTGTTGTTTCCATATGACGTCATTTTCTTGCTTAGAAATATTCTTTATGCTCAGGATGTTGCTCTGTACTTCATCGCTGTCGTGGCTCCTTTAGTCATCCAACTCGCCGTCAATTCGGTTACTGTCCGGTCCTTCTGGGACTATCATAACAGTGCCCTCGGTTGTTCGTCAACTTCTTTTACTTTACGCTGACACCTATGAAATGACGGATGATTCCAGTGATTCTTGGTCTGGCAATCACCGGTGCTGTCACACAATTCTCCAAGATTACCGTCGGTCGCCCCCGTCCAGGTTTGGCTTGACATTTACCTGGTTCCCGGTATCGATCATTGAGGTTTCACGTGACTTCTAGACCTCCTTTCTCGCTGCATCCCAGTATCCGGATCTCAAAATCCAACCTACGGACTGTCAACCGATGCCATCTGTACACAGACGGACCAGTCGATTATGCTCGACGGGTGGCGTAGCTTCCCCAGTGGTCACTCGAGCTGTAGGTCTACTAAGCATGCATCCCCTTAAGAAGGCTGAGCATAATTCATGTAGTGTCTTTTGCGGGTCTGGGATTCCTTTCTTTTTATCTTGCGGGCAAGATGCACCTGTTCGATACTAGGGGTCATACGGTATGTATTACCAAAGCCCTGGCGAATACCGGTCCACTAAAATGATCTACCAGCACAAGGCTTGGATATCCGTAACCCCATTGGCTGGTGCAACTCTTGTAGCTATTTCACGTACGATGGATTACAGACGTAAGCTTCTCCCGGACTCCTGATACCCCATGGTTAACATCAGTGTATATTAGATCACTGGGAAGACGTTGTCGCTGGCTCCATCTTAGGGTTTGTTGTCGCATACTTCGCCTATCGACAATATTTCCCTTCACTCGCCTCCCCCATGTCACATCGTCCTTATTCCCCTCGTGTTCCACGCGACGAGTCTGTCCTCCCTACAACGACGCAAGATGATCAGCATTTCCCCCACAGTGACGATGGCGAACAGCTCGAGCTCATTGATGGTGGTGTACCTAGGCCCGACTCTGGCCACCTGAAGGACATCTGGAGAGAAAGCGAGAATCATTCAACCGATGCACCAATTGCTTGAACCATCAACACTAGTTCATGCGTAGTTAAAGGTTTTCGTTTTATGATAATATGATACACAGCACATATTTCGTGGCTCTTGTTACGCACGCAACTTGGACTTTTATGGACACTGGTTACTGGTAATACATATTCTGGAGTTTGTTTGATACCACTTGAAGATGTTGAGAAGTGGCGATGGAAAAGAAGGGAACAGGGAAAAATCTCGCCTACCCGCCACTTGGCTGATCAATCGATCAAGCTCAAGTTAGGCATCATTAATCATCCAGTAGCTTCATCGTCTCATGTAGACACCGGCTACTCTAGTCATAAAATTTCTCCTTGATGTTGATTCGCCACCCTACGACTTAAAGTCGTTAAACAACACTCTTCGACCCTCTCCTTCATGTCCGATCGGGTGATTAACTTTGGTGCAGGGCCTTCGGCCTTGCCAGAGGAAGTCCTCACAGAAGCCTGCAAAGGTCTCCTCAACTTCCAAAACACCGGTATTGGTATTGCAGAGATATCGCACCGTTCAGCAGATTTCGACAGATTCATCAGGGAGGTCGAGGAGAACACGAGAATACTACTCCAGCTCCCTCAGGGCTACAAGGTTCTCTTTGCCCAGGGAGGCGGAACGGCCCAATTTTCTGCTGTGGTATTAAACATGCTTGCAAGATATCGGAGTCGCGGCGGCGCGGCTCGCAAGCCCGCAATGGACTATGTTGTCACCGGCTCCTGGAGTGATAAGGCGATGAAAGAAGCGAAGAGGCTCGGGGTAGGGGACATCAAGGTTGTCGTCAACGCGCAGACCATTTCCGAGGACGGAAAGAAGACCTTTAACCATATCCCCGATCGCGACAGCTACAGAGATAAATTTTCGCAAGATTCAGCTCTTATCTACTATTGCGCCAACGAGACCGTCGACGGCGTCGAGTTCGACAATGATCTGGAAAGTCCTACTTCATTCCCATTCGACAGCCTCCCTGGTGAGGCCCCGCTCGTTGCCGATTATTCCTCCTCTTTCATGTCACGTCCTATCCCATGCATCGAAAAGCATGCAGTTATTTATGCCGGCGCGCAAAAGAACATTGGACCTGCGGGGTTGACGATCATAATCGTCAGAGACGAGTGGGCAAACGTGTTGGACAGCAGCATTCCACTGTGTTTATCATACAAGACTCTGGTGGACAGTCGCAGCTTGTATAACACCCCTCCAGTCCTATCGATATATATCACAGGTCTCGTGCTTCGGCGGATGCTGGAGGTGGGGGAACAGAATGGACGGCCCAGGGAGAAAACACTCGAGTATTATGGGGAATGCACCGCCAAAAAGGCCTCGAAAGTATATGCAGCCCTGAAGGAAGGGGAAGCCCGAGGGGTTTTCAAAGGCAAGGCGCTGGAGGGCTCGGGGAGCAAGATGAATGTCGTGTTTGACATAGTTGGCAGAGAGGATAGACTGAAAGAGTTTGTGTCTGGTGCGGAACAGAGAGGAATGAAGGGGATCAAAGGCCATCGGTAAGCATTTCCGTTATATCAGCTCGTTGGGTGCTAGTGACAATAATAATACACACTGTAGGTCCGTTGGAGGCGCCCGCATTTCCCTCTACAACGCAGTAACGGAAGATCAGGTGGATAGACTAATTCAGTATATGAATGAATTCGTGTAAGATGCTGCTGTACCAGGGCAATGATTCAACTCTAGAGTCCCTAATGAATGTTTTCTGTCAACTTTGTCTGGCTCGATCCCCAATTTCCACAAGTGAGGGAGAGTTTTGTCTGCCGCTGTCTACTTTAGGATGTATATTTGGGACTTTCTCTGTGTTCCTTGGCTGGCGGCGAGTCTGACCGACGATTCGAGTTGTAGTATAGTCATTCTCGTTCAATTGATATATATATATATTGCTATCACCTCAACCATCATCAAGTCACTTTGCCGGAGTGGTTAACGGGATCGCCTGCTATCAGCACAGCGGTTGGGCTTTGCCCGCGAGTGTTCGAATCGCTCAGGTGACGCTTTTTTGCATCGCATTCAAGCCCCCGTAGTGTACGACGTATGGACAAGCTCTTTCTAAGTTTTCCATCCGTATGGATTGTCGTGTACTTAATGCCGACCGTGGAGCTAACTCGGTAAGTATAGCTATTATCATCTTGGGCACTACCTTTCAACTATCATCCCCATTTGCCCCATTTGTTAATCACACGAGGTAACGAATCGAAACACCAATTACCCATTGGTTCTGCTTTGTAGCACCATGCCATCCATCTGATCCTAGGCCTCATATTCTCATTGATCTCAGTCGACCAGGATTACTTATTTCATATGAATTTCATATAAATTTACTCGAAAAGGACATCAGCTGCCCCATGGCTGAGTTGGTTACAGCGTCCGACTGTTAAGTTAGCAGTTAGCTACATCGGAAGGTCGTGAGTTCGAGCCTCACTGGGGCAGTGTTTTTTTGTTTTGTTTTTTGACCGCTCCTTGGTCTCATGGACAGTGCAAGTGTATTTCTTTGCTATCAACATTGTATAATTCCGAGTTGCCGCTTCATCTAACTGTTTTAATTTCGTTCATACCTTTAGAACCTCACTCACGCCGGCCCGACGAGTCGAACGCAGCCCCGACTGAACCCTGGGCGCGTGGCGGTGTCGATTCGCTGGGTTAGACAAAAATGACTGCCCCGGTGAGGCTCGAACTCACGACCTTCCGATGTCGGAAGATAACAGTCGGACGCTGTAACCAACTCAGCCACGGGGCACATGCTTCTGCGGCCCGTCAGTCGTTAGATAAGCGTGAGCGTCTCCTGCATTGCAATTCATCAATGCAATGACAAGTAAGCATCTACCGTTAGCTGTAATCAATGCCAAGTTCTCGATATGTTATGCATCGTTTTGCCTCGAAGCACCTGGACAACTACCGGCGGCCTTTCGATTTTTTTGTTCTAGGCATCCCTGCTTCGACAACATCGTCGTCCCGATCCTTGTCATCTCGCCCCCCACCTCCATCTCGTCTCCGCCTTTTCCCCCCATTTGACTTAGCCTCCTCCTTCAGCTCGTTCACAGCCAACCGGCCAGCTTCGTCGACACGCTCTTTCAGGAGCATCACCTCTTCCTTGCTGGTTGGAAATAGTTCAAGCTTCTTCTCAATGACCTTTTCTATGCGTTGGAGTAGTTCGACATCGTATTGGGTGACTATCGTGATTGATTTTCCTGCACGTCCTGCACGGGCTGTTCGCCCGACGCGGTGGATGTAATCCTTTGAATGCGTAGGGATGTCAAAGTTGACCACCACGTCCACAGATGGTATGTCAAGACCACTATTTCCAATGGTCAGCTCGTTGAAGGGTGTGTCATATTACGGTGTACGTACCGACTGGCAACGTCAGTCGCCACTAGAACCTTTCGACCTCCTGTTTTAAATTTATTGAGTGCACCTAAGCGTTGACTCTGACTAAGTTGTCCGTGAAGAGGAACGGCTGGGAACCCAAGAGTACGAAGTATGATGGATAACCTGCAGGACGGATGGGCATAAGCGATATGTGAAAATTCGATGCTGTATACGTACCTTTGAGCATCATGTACTGTCCTGGTGAAAACAATGATCGAATTCGAAGCCAGCTCGTTTGCCAGATAGATTAAGTGGACATCTTTCTGTATTAACGGAACAAAAAGATAATATTGTAGTAGGGTTGATACAGTTTGATACCTAGAACCGCACATTAATTACGCGACGGAGAAACTGGGATGGTTTACTCACTTTGATGAGACTTCGACTCGTACAGGATTTGACAAACTAGCCCTCTGCAGTTTCGCAACCTTCGTAGTCATTGTCGCGGAAAAGAGGTAAGTAGTCCGCTCCTTTGGTATCACCTTGAGGATTTGGTCGATATCAGCACCAAAGTCCATGTCCAAGAGACGATCAGCCTCGTCCATAACCTCCGTCATGTAAAAATAAGCTTGCGCGCGCACTTTGAAGACGATGGTGCCTACCAAAAATTTCAGATTTCTTAAACTAAACCCTTTGGTGCTCTGGAGATGGTCATTCAGACGACCGGGCGTTGCAACGATAATGTGTGGCCGCTTCGCGAGGGCGACAGCTTGGGGCATTTTATCCACTCCTCCGATTAAAACTAGACAGCGGACTCCCATGGCTGCTCCGAGAGATTCGAATTGTTGTGATATCTGGTAGGCGAGCTCGCGTGTGGGTGCGAGCACGCAAGCAAAAAGTCCTTTTGGTTCCTCCCATAATTTTTGTAGGATAGGGAGAGCGAATGCGGCGGTTTTGCCCGATCCCGTTTCTGCGACGCCAATGATATCACGACCTTCGAGAGCATAGGGAAGGGCTTGTTGTTGGATTTCGGTTGGTGTCTTGAAGTTGATCTGGTCGAGTGCCTGGAGAAGAGGTTCAATCAGGCCAAGGTCTCTGAAGGTCTTTGTAGTGGATGTGCTGGCTTCGTCTGGTGTTGGCATTTTAGGACTTGGAAGACATTTGGTGCCAGCGAGTTGAGTGATAGCGCTATTTTTCCACGAGTCGTCGACTACAAGCCCTCAGATCTCAGACCCTAGTCCGGACTACGCGTGCTTGTGTCAAGCATCGACGTGACGATTGTTCGCAATGTCAAGCCAGCATGTTCTTGTGACGTTCGCTGCACCCCCTTCCTTCCAGTCCTCCGATAGCTGTAAGCAAGTGATTGCGGCCTTGCGTTCACAGTTACCCTTGCGCAGCATTCATTGGAAGTCTGCTTCCCGACCCAGTATACGCACCATCCAAGAACTCGAAGTGACCTTGGTTGCTCTTGACTCCCTTCGGGACGAGCTTACCTCTCAAGTTCCCCTTACCCTCCTCGAGAAACCTCTCTTGAATCTATATGTAATTACGTGTGAAGTAAGTGGACTTGTGTTCCGACTTGGCTTTATTATCTACACCTTGTACAGGATAATGAAGCCTACAGAGCAACTGTCAAGAAGCAGATTAAAGACTGGCAGATATCCGTCCTGCCTAGGAAGAACCAGGAATGGCTCATCGTACATGTTGTGCGTCCAGACACAAAAGTTGTGGACCGAAAGTTCTTCAACATGAAGGGCTCTGTGTTGGACAAAATAAAAGCAGATTTCAACGTTGACAAGCGGGACAGGTAATGCCATGCGTTAATTTGGTTTTTGGGTGGTTGTACACAGTCCTTCATAGGTGCGTGCAGCTCGCTTGGTCTGCTGGCGAGCAGAGTCCTGCTGTTTGGGCCGACCTCATAAGCAAGATCAAGGATGGACTACTTTCTGCCCTCGAGAATGCTGTATCATCAAGAGAGGAGGAACTAAAGCGGTCCGAAGGTCAGCGTCACATGCCGGGATGGAACTTTTGCACATATTTTATACTGAAGGTAAGCCTACAAGTATTTCGCCCGCGATGCCCCAAGAAGAAAGATCGTCCCAGGAAAGTCTGGCAACCTCGTATGAGGGAATAAATCTCTTCGAGGATGCACTACAGCAGTACAATGAACTCGAAGCTGCTTTTGTGCAGGTTCTGAGGGAGAAGAATATGTCATGGTTCGGAAGTCTCATCCATCCAGTACCCAATGACGACTCTATGCCATTGCTATCCACGTCCAAGAAACCTTACCGTGACCTCATCCTCGCTAACACAATCTCCGTCTTCGACTTGCGGGTATATCTCCTTTCAAGACAATCTACGCTACTGAGCAAATTGCGCCAACCGTCAGAGATTTGTTGGAAGGCGTTCGCTTTTTTGAGTACATTTGGAAGACACTTGAAGGAGGTCGAGGTTAGGGAGCATATCGATGTATTCGATACCAACATGCTCATAAGATTTTGCAGCCTTCGCTCCCTGAATACTTTATTGAATCTTGGACATTCTCTTCTGCTCTTAGTGTTCTGGACCAATGCGATTCATGGGCTTCTTCATGGCCAGAGATGGATGCTCTGCCCCTTGCACGCTACAGCGCAAGGAAAGGAGAATTGGTCGAACTCGCAAAAAGCCAGGTATGTACTTGTGCTGGCGGTAAAGTATCACGATGTTGAGCGAAACATTAGCTTGATATACTTGGTATTAGAGAAGGGTATTTACCCTCAAAGCCACCGTTCTCCTTGGCGACACCAACACCAGCGGTGGTTTCAGATTTGCCTATTATGTTTGATAACAAGTCTTCAGACTATTGCATCAGCAAGCGCGAGATTATATCCGCTATCGGGGACAAGGAAATCTTCTATGATTTGTACACCACCATCTCCAATCGCGCCATTGACATGTACGTGAAAGCCGGGAGAAGAAAATTCGCACTCAAGATACACGGCAGCCTCGCTGCTCTTGACGTGTAGGCTCGCAATCCTTTTTAATCGCGAGGGGACTGAGTGCTTGTATGCTGCAGCTACCGCGGAAGGCTTTCCAACGCACTCACTATATTCTCGTCTCTTCCAGCACATTATGCTCCACACAGATGGACAGCCTTGGAATCATTGATGCTCTCGTGTGCGATTGACACGCATGCTGCATTAAAGAAACCGCGCGACCGCGAGTGGATCCACATCCTTCTTGCGTTCCTCAAGACATATGTGAATGACAGGAGTACGGAGCTAGTCATGTCTGATGAGGATATCATGGCATACATCACTGGACTTGTACGCGCTCTTCGAGAGGCGGCCGAGAAGCTTGATTCCGGTCATTGGTTTACCCACATTGCATGTGTACGGTGTCACTGATCGGGAAATTTTCCAGATCTCATCCACCCTGACTATCCCGTGATATCAATAAGCGTCGCGGGGGATGCCAGCCCTAGCGAGGAAGAAGACAGTCTTTCCCTAAAACTCACCATCCAAAACGGACTACCATGCGTATGGATCTCATCGAGCCTGCATGTCAATTGTTGATATTTTTCCCAGGACGTTGTCGTCGACGAAGTCAGCGTAACGCTCACGGGACAAGATGCCAATCGTTTGAGGTTTGCGGCACAAGTTGACAAGCTCTCCCCTGGAGATAATTACTTGACTTTGAACTGTGCGGTACGTCACTCTCCAGACACTTGATTCGAGATTGTTGAGCCACGGACCTGATAGACGGCATGTTGTGGTATGTATGTCCTTGACAATAGCGAGATCCAGATGTCTCGACTTCGGTTCCAATGGAGTTACAAGACATCAGTGGTTACCATTCCCCCGAAGGGAACGATGGTGTCATTAGTGCGACTCCCACACGACTCCCGAGGATTGGATATTCAGCTGCGCCAGTCGCATGAGGGTAGGAGCTCGTGTAGTTCCGTATTCATCGGTGCTCATGTCATCACATTGCAAACAGTTGATCTCGGGGCAATCTCCCGAATGTTGTTGGTGCTGTCCACTGGGCGTAATGACATATCCATGGCGACTATAAAGTTATCAGCACCTGGAGGGGTTAACTTTGACTATGCCAATGCCCAGGTACAGAATTCAGGTTAGCAGTGATTCGGTTTTTCGTTTGGTATCTGACACTAGTACATATCTGGTCTGATAACAGCCGGGGAATTCGACCCTTCCGAAAATTGTATCAAAATTGCTGATGTCCCGAAAGACACCAATATGGACATCTTGGTCCCGCATACGGATGCTTCGAGGTTTAGCGCGATGGTATGTCAGGAACCTTTCCCCCGTGGCTTACCCTTGATTAAATTCCCCTAAGAAAATTGACGTCAAAGTGACCTATATCACAACTCCGCAGCCGACAGTTACACGAACATTGAGAAAATCAATCATCGTCAACATTTCGCTTCCGATTGTAGTCAACGTCGAAGACTTCTTCCGTGGGGAAAGGTCCCTTTCAATGTCCATCGGTCTAGATTCCCTGCATTTCAGTAACCTCTTTCACAGGCTGTTTTCGAAATTTACCATATCTGCCGCTAGCCGCCAATATGTTCGGCTATCCTCGGCGGATCTGCAAGGGCCATCCCATGGCCTCAAGGGTGTTAAGATTGCCAAGCATCAATCAAGTCATGCCATGATGGTGAGTCAGGTCTTTGAGCGGTGCCCACGGCAGTACCGACCCTTCGGTAGACACTTACCCCGGAACATCCTATCAATTATGTGTTCTCTATCGAATCCGAACACGGGCCAGGTGCATGACAACTATTTTTGATTTTGTGTTTCCAGCTGAGCGTGATTCAGTTCTAGAGCCTCTTAACCTGGTTATCGTGTACCGCATGCTCCGCGAAGGTACCTCTCTAAATTTAATAGTCGGTAATCAATTATTCAGTAATACGGGCAGAGGTGGCGGCGCTGGTACAGGAGATAATCGACGACGTTCTTGCCCAGACTTCACACAATATTTCACAGGGTCGAGAATTGGCAGCAAATATCATCCAGTTCCTGGAGGGCGATGCCGCGTGGGTCGAGCTGTATAGTGCCACCGGCGAACTTCTGATACCCAGCTCATTGGAAATCCACGAGGGACTTAGAGGGTTATTCACCTCTTTACAGCAGGTGCTTTACGTTGTTCTGATACGAGTCGCATCGACTGATTTTATTTCTGTTTTTGTTTTAATTTCTAGAGGCTGGCACACAGCAGACCGCCCACGGAGTCACCATGCCCGTGGAGGGAAATCAGGATCCCAGTGGATATTCCACGGATGAATGTCAGTCTGAGGTTTGTAATTGCGAACTAGTTGACTCGATATTCTATTCCAGATTATCGCTGCCACACGAATCGTAATTCACTCTAGCCCATTTGGAAGTAATGTTTCCCCTGAGAAGCCCGCTCCCATCTACGCTGGGCAGCCGATCTCCGGCACCTTGTCCATCAGAACGTCTTTGCACTGGGCAGACCCAGAGAGCAAGCGGCAGAAATATATTCTGCGCTACGATATCGAGGAACGCATCAAAGATTGGCTTGTCTGCGGTCGGAAGCGAGGGGAATTCATGGCTCAGGTTAGTACAATGAACGTGTCCATTTTAATAACGCCACATGTATCATCTATGTGAACACAGGATGCCGAGACTTTCAGTGTCCCCTTGACTTTAATTGCACTGCATCATGGAGAATTGGTCCTGCCCAAAATCGATGTCAAACCATTACCACCTGCGGGCGATGGCATGACAACCAGTGTGTTGCCCAATACTGACACACACCAAGTTAATGGCGCAGAAACGATACTGGTGCTACCGAGGGGTGGGAGGAGCACGTTCGTGGTTGGCATGGGATCACAGGACGAATGATACGAGAAATATATTATGACAATACATCGTCATGTTCTAGAACGTCGGGCACTGCCGATTAATTATTAGACTTTCAAATCGCGGATTTACCCTCTGCATATCCAAACCATATGCCGAGGACTAGTGCGGAATTTGACGCAAGCAAGACGCCAGATGACAAAGAGGTCGAGGGAAATACGTTCCACGCGTATTCAATTCCAACTATAATTGCCAGTCTGCCATCAAATAGATAAGAAACCCCGTATAAGCAGCGTCAAGCGAGTACTCACTGCAGGAGAAGTGGGTATTTTGTCCGCTGTGCCAGGAATGGGAGTTGTTGAAAGTACCAGGAATAAAACTGATAGTGCAACGACCGAGCGAAGAGGATCCCAATCAAATTGGAAGTCATAAGCACTGTGGCAACATCTACAGCACCAATGAGCAAGCAACGCCTAGCGAGCAGAAAGATAACCCTTACAGTCAGCCGACACTGGTGAGAGCATGGCAGGAAGCATCGGGTGGCGGAAACCCTTGCGGAGAACTACAGCAGCCCCGCCGTCAGAGCGACACCACCTGAATAGGCCAAATGCAACCAGCACTGTTACATGACCGACGAATAAACCTCGTGCCCATGAACGGCTGAGAAAAGTTTGTTCGTCCAGAAACCGCCAGTTAACCGTCCATTTGTACATGAACACACGTGATAGATCGAAGGCATTCTGTAAGTATGCCTGTGCGTCTCCCGCTAAAAACGGACGTGCAAGCATAATCTGGGTAAAAGCCAAGACCAGTAGATGGCGCACAGTAACCACTAAACCGTGGCGCTTGAAGAGAATAACGAGGATACCGGGGAGGTACAACAACGCGGACATCTTCACAGACAACGCCAGGCTAGTTTGTTTGTCAGCTACATTCAGATATAACTCGCTCAACATTGAACCGACCTAAAGATCAGGATGCCCAAATCGTCTGAGGCTCTTTGAAACGCCAATATAGCGGCCGGGACGAAAACTGCTGACCAGCAGTCGTTGAACAGTCGCAAAACAAATATAGAATGTAGTCTCTTGCTGAGAGGTAAGAGTAAGACGGTCCAATTTGGCGCACCGCCTTGTCTGTAAACGCAGGATACGAGAATGAGAGAGGCAATATACAATATTCCATAGATTTGTTGCGCCAATCCAATATTTCGACCAGCGTCGGTTATGCGATGTAAGAAGTGATGGATGTGAACGTGTCCAGCGGGATATCTTGTTGTCTACCGTGAGTTCCAACAAAATAGCAATGAGTGAAACTCCAACTCACACTAGCGGACCAGTGGGGCCAATTATCTCTGCATAGTTCCGTTCTCCCTTCAAGTACAGGTTGACATGGATCATATAGGTCTCCCAGTCGATCTCTGTATCTGTTTTGTTACATGGTCACATAGATGTAGGAAAGTGTGGATCCATACTGACATGGAATAAAGTGTATAATGAGCTGGGTAAGGAATGCATCCCCGAGGATCACAATACCGCTCAAACCCCAGAAATAGCGTTTGTCTAAGAGCAACGAACGGAAGAACTTGTATCCCGAGCGGAGGAACTTGAAACCACTGGATGAGGCAACGTGAGGGAGATTGGACATCTACAGTTTCAGGGATCAGGGTGGCTTGATATACCAGCCTTTGCACAAGGACGGTTGAAGTTAGTGCTGGATATGGAGACAAACGACAGTGAGCGCTGAGCTACTGCCGAAGTGAACGCTACCGTGAAGTATCGTAGGACTTACTACTAGTACTCGTCGTTACTCACGCACGACGACGAGTCAACGTCTAGTTTGTAAAACCATCAAGTTCTTCTTGCCACACGATACACACACTGCGGGCACCGTGCCTGACGGTTTCGTACCATTTAGAGTACATTTTTCTGTCTATAAGACCAAGAACACCGAGGAACATATACGCATACATAACCTGCAACATGGATCGAAAATGCAATCAAAACAAACAAGGATTGGAGTACGACAACAATCAGGGTGGGCGAGAATGGAACAAAGGTAAAGCAGCGGTAAAATGAGTACAGTAGGAGCAGAAGTGGGGAACAAGACAAGAAATAGATTATAGTGCTCAGCGCTCAGCCCTTGCATTGCATCAAAGCCGACCCCAAATTTTGTTGGGTGTAGTCCATGGTATTAGGATCACGAGAAGGAGTATTGTGTCCAGACGGAAGTGGCGACCGCAGCCACCCAGGTGTGATAAGGCCGCTGCCACCTGCGCCAAATACGAAACCACCACTCAACCCTTCCATGGTGTCCGAATAGCCTGTTGTCATAGCTTTTGTCAACAACATGGGAGGCTAACGATTAACATCAACGCACCAGGCACAAGGACACTGTCCCAAAAACCATTGCTGAAAATGTTCTCCATGGACAGCATTCCCATCCCTTCGTCGGATGCTGGCAGGGTGGCCATGGTTGGCGGGAATGTGGACATATCAGCCACAGGCCCCATCTCGCTGGTGAAGTGAAAGTCGTTCACGCCATTCGTAGACATCGTTGACCCAAAAAGGCTCATATCATGCTGTCCAACCGTCTCGTCACCGACCACGACTTCAGTCTGAGGTTGAGACTGTTGCTGTTGTAGTTGCGGCTGCTGTTGCTGTTGCGGCTGCTGCTGGGGAACATCGGTGCGTGCGGAGGTGAGTGCACGGAGGAATGCGCTGTACAGAGCGGGAGTATGGTGGGAGTTGATAGCAACATCACCGAGAACGGTCGCAATGTCTTTCACGAGGTCGATATTCTTCTGCTCATTTTGGATATATTGTTGGAATTCCGGCCGCATGAGCTGGAAAGATTATTGAGACAGCAGTAATTCTCTTTTCGATGCACCATTTACCTTCAGTAAACTTAGGACAGCATACGACAAGAACACAAAGTGCGAATCGGGCGAATATCTGAGAAAGCCTCGCGGTGCAAGTTCGTCGCGTGCAATGACCGCAACAGCTGTAGCTGAGGTGTGGCACTTCGAGAAGAAGTAGGGGATATCAACAGTGGAGCGTTCGATGGCGTTCTGAAGTCCAAAGGAATGTATGACCAGTGAGTAGTAATGGAAGTAAAACGTCATCATTGTGGAGGTATAGTCCTTGAGAACCTCATCACCTACGGTCGCAACAAAACAATGAGATGCGCAATACGGTATATGAAAAACACTTACTCGTTATTATCGCGCGAGCGTTCGTCCATTCGTCCAGCCAGGCTACTATCTGTTGTTCGAAAGTCTTGACTACCAACAAATAGTCGCAGTCCGTTTGGAGACCGGACGGAGTATTGATGCCAGAGTATAAGAGATCCAAACTACGAGACACGATACGTTGCAATTCCTGAGAGACAACTTCGATACACTGGCTAAGCAAGAAAATAAACAAAAGTGGACTCACAACGTAGTTCGCAAGTGCTCGATCACCAGGTGCACCTACGGGAGAGTTGATCCATTGAAGGACATTACGTATAATAAAACTACGAAGAACGGAACCAGTTTGATCAGATCGGTTACAAATTTAGACAGAAATACCCACTCTTCCCGTATCGAATGAGGCTTGCCCATCTGCGCACTTGTACTCCTGTCGAGCGCAAAGCACAGGAACCACGTACGTTCGCGATTGTGCACTTCCTTGTCACGCGCACGACCCTCCGGAGTATCTTGGCTCGTCACTGCCGTTTTGCGGTGCAGATTCATATCGGTGGCCATCCTTCAAATCGCAGTGTCAGGGAAGGTATATAATGTAGCAGAAGATACACCAACCGGATAGCCATCCCCAGCAGTAACCATGTTTTGTCGTACTCGTATCGTTCAACAGCACCACATCCCCACAGCGTGAGTAAGAGATAGGCTTGCACAATTTCAAGAGATTTGTAGCCTCGAGCAGGTACGCTGAAAGCGAGCTTTTGCGCAAGCTCCGCGAGTTGTGAGTGAAGCTCTGGACGGTGCGTGTAGAACTTGGAGGCGATGGCGCAGACTACGGCATTGGGGTGAAACCTGTTCCCCAGGAAGTAGGGGGAAAGTAACATACTTGACGTAAGCAAGAACGGAGATCTCGAACAAACGAGGGCTGGTGTATGGAATTCTTGATCCAAGAGATGACAATGCATCTGTCAAGGTATCAGCCGCATATTAATTATACGGTAACACCAAGACTAACATTCATATGGTCAAAGTAACTGATAGAAGTTTAAAGTTGAGTTTGGAGAAACAAATACGAAAGAACACAGGGTACTAACATATTGAACAATGCAACCACCTCTTCGGTGCTCACAAAGTTTAGCATCTCGGGTTGTATTTGTCTCTCGATGTATAGCCGTCTGAGCGGCAAGATTGATATCGGACCTGACAAGTAATGAGCGGTGTGGCATAACTCTGCAGAGATTGTGAAACCTGGTCTGAAATAATTGTCACTCGCGACGCCGAGCCGATGATCTGAATCAGCATCAGTTTGACGCGCGGTGAATGATGTTGTAATGCCATGTGCTCTCCGATTCGCCAAACTCGCCTCCGCAAGCAATCCCAAAGGGTTCAATGCATTGTCGGGAAGGGAGTGTAATTTAGGAGAGCCTGAAGGGAGAATAGCGCTCTGTGCAGGATAATTTGACTGCGGGGGTGGTGATGGTGATTGCAGAAGCGCCTGAGTTTGAGCTGATTGGGCCACTGGGGATGGTGAGCGGGAAATCATGCCGGATGTCATGCTCGGATTTCCGATGGACCTAAGGACGGTGTCCAGAGTACGTTCCATTTTTCGAAGGGACCTTGTCAGGAGCTCGTGTTTTCTTGGGCTTGAGTTTGAGTGGTGAATATTTCACGAGGTATGAATGGCTGATGGGCTTACTTGGATGACCGTTTTCCGCGGTTCGACTCTTCGAAAATACACTCGTGATTACCAGCGAGACAACGCTTGCAGGGTGGACCCTGCTCAGCGCCGACGCATTTCATTTTGAGGCGGCGACAGACGGTACACGCGCTAGAGAAAGGGAATGAGGGGAGGAGTAATTGCGGAATAGAATGATCCCACCGAGCGCCCCTAGTCGACTTTGGCTTGGATTCGCCCCCATCGGCTGCAGGACTAGGGCCATCTATGGAGTCATCAGTGCGGACTTTCTTTCTGCTGGTGTCGCCAAGCCCGCCGACGAGGGAGGATGGGCGCTTTCCGTTGGTATTGGGCGGCGAAAAGGACATATTCTCAGTTGGAGGGGTGCCGATGGTGTCGGATCCCTGAGAGGAGGGAGAGGAAAGGTTGTGGGGGAGGGCGAGGTGATGAGACATGGCCTGCTGCTGCTGTGGGTGGTGCTGCTGTGGGTGCTGATACGGGTAGTAGGTGGGGTACAAGGAAAGGGCAGGGTCAATCTGTGGGGAACGCGGCGGGGGCATGTTAGGCTGTGGAATGCCGTGGTCCTGGTGATGCATGGACATGATGAAGTCGAACTTGTGTGAGGGGTCGAGGTAGCACTGCGGATAACAGGGGGTGGGAGACAAGGGCATGAGGATCATTTTGGAAGAGGGCGATAAAGGGACGACTTACGGGCGAATCGTTTGGTTGATATAAGGCAAGGGAGGAGGAAAAGGCAGGGATGTGATGACCACGTGCGAGTTGGAGATGGGATGAGAAACGGAAGTGAGGGCGGGGGTGGCGCGGAGGAGAGCAACGGAGAGTCCACAATGTAAAAACGACCGAATCAGATTCCACGGCCAACTTGACGTCCTCCTCGAAACCTGCCAACAAAGTCGGAGCTCCAATAAGTCAGGCAGTACCCCACCCAATCCCCGCCAACTATTCAACTCTTTGCTCGTCGTCCTATCGCCGGATCCAACCCGGCCAGCGTCCAAATAGCTTTGTACGTATTTTCGCTTCAGCCACCCTGTACTCCTGACAGACATGGGAGTCTTCTCTCGGCGCTTCACAGGCCTTCCGCAGACTGCATCCTCAATACATGTACAGTCATTGCACAAATGGTGTCCCTTGATACCCGAGCTATCCAGATGGTCGGCTCTCTTCCTGATGTCATCACTTACCCAGCCCATCCTTGTCTGACCTCCTCGATCGTGTTTACGACACGCCCTCTTCGCCTTTGGTAAACCTCCGCATCGCTTTCCATGACACGACATGACATGACATGTCACTGCACCACACATTTGTCTCTCCAGATTGCTCCCAGTCTCGTTGCCTGCGATACCACGGTGCTAACACAATTCAGTATCCAGCTTACAACGTGGCATGGAAGCGCGTGCTCCTCACTGACGATAGACAAGAATAGATACTAAAATCCCTCCCGAGGTCATCTAGATCTTGCTCCATCTCCAGATGGTGGGTCAATTTAATTTCTCATTGTTCTCCCATGCCTGACATGGTGTCACCTAGTTCCTAACACACTAATCTGGCCATCTAACCGTGAGACCACCGTTTGTCATGTCGTTCTCCTTCAAGATGGCGTGTCCGTGCTCATCTAGGGTTTCGGGCACCCTGTATGTATTAGCAAGTCGCTTGCGTGCGCGGCTTCAAAGAAACCTTGCCCTGAGTACAAGTCCATGTTTGATGTGCAGGGACACGCTCTTTGGGATGTTGCGGAGTTCTCGTTACCTCCCTATTACCATTCCCTGCGCCTTGACATGCAGCAGTACAAATCGAGGCAGCCAATCAGCATCTCCCGTTTGTGTTGAATTTATATATTCCACGGCAAGCTCATCAGAAAGATCACATCTGGTGAATATTCCATGGACGGATCCTCAAGTGTGTTATCTCCTTTTAAATGCTAACAATATCCTCCCATATCAATTCGTCCTTGATATCTGTGATGCCAATAGCTCAGGCTCATTCCGAAGGATGTATAACCAATTGGCATCCGCAAGGAACACTCCGAGGATTGGATGTCTCTTCACTCACTCAACATGAGTATAGTTTTAGATTGTGCAAGAGCGACATAACTGCGGCGAGTCATCTCGACGCGTGGATGCCCCTTTGTAACCTGTGTGGTGTGTGGACATTTTCTTATCTTTGCTCCATACTTCATGTGTGCACAAGAGAGCGATCATCACGGGATATCCTTGGCCTTCTTTTGACCGTGCCCTGCCAACTCCACTTTTGTAGCTTCCTCTGCAGGGTCGATGAATCCTGTCTACAGCTGGGAAAGTCAATTGGTGAGGGATGGTTAAGCCACGACCGTATAATTCCAGATCCCTGTTTGACTCCGGAGTTGTTGACAACGTCGATGAGGCCTTCTCGGCGAGTTTACACTTTGCAACGTGGACGGTGAACACGGGCTGCCGCCAAGTATCAGTTCGCATTTTTGATTGATCCCTGAGAATCCACGATAATGTCCGTGTTGCAGAATCCAATGTCGTGCGCCGCTATGAGGGTTACATAGCTGACAACGATCTTACTCATGGAAACGAACTTTGACTCGAGACAGCAACGCCTCTGTTATTGTCCCTCGATGGTGACAAAGTGTGAAAAACATAATCTATCGATAATTGCATTCAACGGAACATACTGTTTAGATAGGGGTTTGTATAAACCTGGGGAATCAAAGCCTCAAATTGCTTGACAACGCCTTTGGTTTCATCGGACATTACTTGCGACGATTCAAAAGAGCGGTCGTGGGATGTGTATCGTTTACTGTCGGACGAGCCGCCCTCCTGAAAGTCGTGTTTCGTCTGTCATTCAATATACCAATTTGCGTCCTCTCATGGGTTCCTTCGTTACTGACTTAAAGTCCGATGCTTACTACGCAGTACGGAAGAAAGTGCAACCGCAGAGTTCTGGCAATGACAGAACCCATCGTATATGCTGAACTCGGATAGATATCCCCCACATCTGGTGAGAATTTCAAGCCCCCCTCCACTGACCACTTTTCCGGGGATCGCGTAGAACATCTCTCCCAAAACCTTTGTCTCTAAATCGTTGAAGTCAAACCCGTCTCCGGGCCCTTCCGACTCGAATTTTGTCCCGTCTTGGCAATGTTGGAAGGCTGCGCAGCATGCGAAAAAGTCGGCGACGGCCCCTCTGGACTTGATTGCCAGCAGCGTTTCATTGGTCTAAAAACGCAAGATGTGCCACGGTCGAACGAACCCCCTTATCCCCTTCGACACTTTTCTCAATTACCGACCCACTGACACGGTTCCTGCCATATTAGCAATTCAAGTAATGTGAACGTAACATTGTCAAGGTGTCGAATTGTATGCTTCACCTCATTAACGGTTACAGAGACCTAATTCTGCAACTACAGACCAAGCAGCTCGTCGATAAGTCGACTCTCAAGCACCGTGCTGCAATGCTATCGCAATACAAGTATTGCATTACGCAACCCGTATATCCAGGAGGTGCTGTGCAAATCTTACCTGTCCACATCAGGAATCCGAAAATGTTGCACAACAGTTTCCAGAACAGAATATAAAAGGGTTAGCTTAGTTCTTGCCCTGTAAGACACTTTTTGGGATCGGTTAGGTGCTCATCAACCAATGAGAGGGCTTGCTAGTTACCAAAGAATTGTTCAACGGTCACGAAACAATAACGTTACTCGTCAAGTCTGCAGATGCAGCAGCTGGCGACCCTTGTTTGGACTTCCCATTGATGGATGCAAATACCGATAGTCCGCGGTTCAACGTTTCAACGCGTTACGGTTGCAATATCGGAGTAGGTTTTTTTTGGGAAATTGCCATTACAGGCGACTGTTGGCCATGGTGGCGTGGTAGCATGACGAAACACACGCTGGGCCACTCTTACCTGCAAAGTACAGTTTCGCTCGGGTATTTACAATTATCGGGGCCCGACTTGGGCATTTCTGAGACCTTGTCGTGACAAGTGATGATTTATTTCAGGCAGAGTGTTAAGAAATCTAGTCAGGCGTGATCAAGAAGCAGGCTGTTTCACGTGAATGCATGCCTGACCTGTGTAATTAAATCTAGTCAAGTTCTGCGATAGGCTCTACTTGGAGTTCAAGTGTCACAAGGCCAACAAATGGCAAACTGATATCCTGAAGCCAGGCCCACCGGTGTATAATATAGTGAGCGGAACCCCTTCAATGTCGCAGAAGAGACGAGCCCTACGTTCCACCTCCGCCCCGCCAGTGGCATGGGGGTGGATGGTCAGCATTATACGGCGTCCGGCGGGAAAATTGAAGAGTTGTTGCTTCGCTCCATGTGCCCGAGCTCTACGGTACACTCTGATTTTTATAGTACGCGATCATAAAAAAAGTCGGTCGTTAGAGGGTTGTGGAACCTGTTGTGGCGTTGAGCGATTAGGCGATCATGTATGTACATCACATGGCGGCCTATGCTGATGATCAATAATCAGTTAACAGCCCCCTCCAAAAGACGTACACAACATTTGCTCCAAGTCTCACAGTCTGATAAACCGGCGATAGAAGCTCTCAACGACCTCAACTCAGACGAGAACTTGAATTCAAGTTAGACCAGCGTGGCTGGTTCGGTACCGAAATGGTAGCTGCATCTATTCTTAAAAAGGTGGAGTGGTACTGGTTCTGACAGTGGGGGACGAGACAAAGCTGCAATAGCAGATAATGCAGATCAAGGAGTTGATCTTCAATCATCATGATCGGACATTGTTCTGTGCAAACCACTCACTCTTTGCAGCCTAATAGTAAGGCGTTCAAAGTTCAGACGCAACATTGTCATACACATCAACGTTAGGGGAGAATATCGATCAGCGGCAACGCCATAAATTTATTCCGTGAGGAGGCACATTGTCGCTGGTGCGAGAATGTTCTCTGCACCTGAGTTCTTCGGTCCTTCGACTTTGAGAAACTTGGTCATGGGGACACTCTACAGTTCAAGATACTCCGCGGGATCGTTGGTCAGCATGCACAAGTGCAAGTCGGAAGTGACCTTCAACGTACACGCACCCAAACTATTGTCGTCAAAGAGTCGAACCACTAGGTACGAGCGGATCTTCGAACGCATTTACCATTTGAGCAGACGCACTAGACCGTGACGAACGGGAGGCTCGGAGTCCCGATCGGTATCCGGGATAAATCAAAACGGGTTAGCCAACTAACTGAACTGATACGAGTTCTTCGACACGCCATAAATGATTGCATCCATGCAGAGCATTGAATAGGCCCAGAGGGTAACGGTCCCGAAGTGTTTTCATTTCGGAGAGCGGGATATACAATTTCTGCCGATATCTCTATATCCATTGGGTAGGGGCTCAGATCTATGCGAAGAGCGACCACCGCTACTTCGTTGTGAAATTGAGATGCCGCATGCGGTGATGAATCTAAGGAAGGTCGGTAAGCGGATAGGCTGCAACAACAAGTTACGGAAGTCCAAAGTCTAAAATGAGTCCATAACGTCGGCGCGGGACGTAGGGTAGTAATACATTGGCTATCTCATAGGCTCATACCGGGGGATTGGTACTGGGAAACTTTGAAGGTAAAGAAATTTCGCAAAGACGTTGAAGTCTTGGCTGTTCTGAGTTGTCTGGGGGGAGCAAAGCCGTGCTCGGCAATCCGGCAGGAAGATGCCGCGAGTCCATGTCCTCTCGGAGATTGAAGCGGTACCTGAAAGCGTCTTTGCTTGGGTTGTGCAGGCAGAGTGGCTTTGATGCGCGTTCACAGATACTCTCCTCTTCCTCCACTACTTCTCTAACGCGGCCATGAGCCATCAAGCACGTCCCTCGTTGGTGCTGGCACCATCAGTAAATACTACTACGTATGTTTTTCCAAAGCTTCCAAGTTCAAGTTCACGTACTGACGCGTCGGTCTGTGGACCAGCGTGGTGACCACAACGACGACGACGACGACGTATGCCCCTATCCAATTGCCACCCCTACCCCCGCCAACGGAGCCCAAGAATCCGAAGGACTATCCTTTGTTACACGCCAACTTGCCTGCATCTCTTCGGAGATTCTCACTTGTCTTTCCAGGAGGCACTCATGCTACCTTCCGAGACGGTGAAGATGGCGAGGAGGAGATGCGGGAAGAAGAACTAGTCGCAAGCGGGACTGGTTGGAGGATACTCAAACCCGAGGAAACGGCCGAACAGGGCAAGGTAGTTGGTCTTGTCGAGGCGGTCGAGCGCTTTGGCAGAAAGCGGTCACACGGAGTTGACAACATGATGGAGGGAGTAGAACCAACGATAGAGCGAGAGGTGCATACTCCCCCGAGAAAGAAAGCGAGACCCACACATATACCTCCAATCACGACGATGATTGCTGCGGCGCCACCTTCACCTCTCCCATCTCCGCATGGCTCACCATCGCCGCAGGCAATCTGGCCTTCTGCACCTCCAAGCGGTGCCTCTTCACCGCATCCGCAGCCCCCACTTCAACCCGATCTCGCTCTTACAACGCTTCTGACGCTCCCATCACTATTGACGCATTTCACAAATCTGCCACAGCAGCTACAGTCGCATTTTCTGCTCACTCTTTTACGGCATTCTCCGTTACCGGTGTTGCGGACCCTCCATTCTGTTTTAACCCCAACTTTGGCGCGGGATTTCTTAACACTCCTCCCCCCCGAGCTTGTATCACACATCCTCAGTTATCTCCCATACTCAACGCTTGCACGAGCTTCGCGGGTCTCGAGATCCTGGCGTGCTATCATTGATTCGGACCCAGTGCTCTGGAGAGACCTTCTCAAGAGCACAAAAATCTGGTTCGGAGGTGATAGCGAACGAGCATTCGCACGTTCCATCTACGCACGTCGTCTGGCCGAAGCCCGTAAGATACCTTCCACTCTCCCCCTCTCTCACCCATACAAATTACTCTTCAAATCGCGACACCTTACTCGGACACGTTGGGTAACAAACGAGATGCCGAAGCATCATACATTCCCCGCTCATGGGACTTCTGTCGTGACCTGTCTATTGCTTTCGCACGGGCGTATCATATCGGCATCAGATGATCACTCAATACATGTTTATTCACCCGTTACGGGCGAGCTTTTACAATCCTTGGACGGTCATGACGGAGGCGTCTGGGCTTTAGCAGCCACCAAGGATACACTCGTCAGCGGTTCCACTGATCGCACCGTCCGGATCTGGAACCTGGCCACCGGACGATGCACACATGCATTTGCTGGGCATACAAGCACCGTTCGTTGCCTTGCTATCGTCAAACCTGAATGGGTTGAGATTGAAGGTGAAGGTGGTGTTATTTCTAGGGAGAAATGGCCCAAGCGATCTGTGATTGTCACTGGGAGTCGTGATCATTCTTTACGAGTATGGACACTACCTCGACCAGGTGACGCTGAATATCGGTGGGTTGGCGCGGATGACGCAGATGTCGAGTTGTCGGAGGTAGGCTGCTGCTGCTGACGTTGGTTTTTGACTCATCTGGTTCTTTTTTTTAGGAGGACATTGATGAAAACCCATATCATAAATTGCATCTCGAAGGTCATGATCATGCAGTTCGTGCCTTAGCCGCTCGCGGTCGTACTCTTGTATCTGGCAGCTACGACTGCACCGTGCGGATATGGGACATTGTTACTGGCGAGTGTAAATTGATCTTGGTCGGCCATACTCAAAAGGGTAAGCTGCCCCGTGTCTCACACTTTAAGATCTTTCGTGTTTATGGTGTTTCCAGTGTACAGTGTTGTGTTAGACCTCAACCGCAATATCGCATGTTCAGGATCTATGGATGGGACCGTTCGCATCTGGAATTTGCGCAACGGGCAATGTCAACATACACTAACAGGGCACACTTCTCTGGTCGGTTTGCTAGGCCTTTCGCCGTCTTTCCTCGTCTCCGCCGCGGCCGACTCGACCCTGCGTATTTGGGACCCAGACACTGGTGAACTGCGCCACACGCTTGCTGCCCATGCGGGCGCCATCACATGTTTCCAACACGACGAGTTCAAAGTTCTTAGTGGGTCCGATGGAACATTGAAAATGTGGAATATTCGTGATGGAACGGTCGTGCGAGACCTGCTCACTGGAATCAACGGCGTATGGCAAGTTGTCTTTGAGGGTAGATGCTGCGTGGCGGCGAGCAACCGCAACACAACGACTATGCTCGACGTCTGGGACTTTGGAACCGAAGGCGATGATGACTGGATTGGAGAACCGCCTGGTGGAATATACGATGACGACACGGACGAGGACAGTGAAGTAGAGGGGCAGGCAGATGCCGATGCAATGGATCAGGATCTCGAGGTTGACCCATCGGAGCAGTCAACAGAGCAGGGAGCACCACTTCGCGATATTGTCGATGATAACGAGTCCTCACGTATCCCATCTGACACGGAGGACGAGTCGATGGAGCGGGGTGACGGAGTTGGGGGCTCAAAGTGGGCGAGAAGCACGTCCTCCCGGCCAATGGCTTCTCACCGTAGCAGAACGCTGGCAGGGGAGAATTCACTGAGGCGGAGTAACCCTCTCCCTTTGGACGGTATACCTGCGCGTTTACCGACGAACGAGACACCGACACGACCAAGGATACGGCCAGCCGCAAGAAATGGCGGTAGACGGTAGCACTGTGGCTGGTCGTGGACGTGCTCAGAACACAGTCGAGCAGCTTCTCATTTTTCGTTGCAGCTGGTTTTGGACGTTTCTTGCGACATTCTTTGAGAATCGCTCATTGGCTCCTCCGCGGGGGGGACTCTCCCGACTCCTTCGTTAGGGATGGTTTTTATGTTGGACGGTTGTAAGGTCGGTGTTACATTAACATGTTCGGATTACAAAGTAGTCGTGGGAAATAGATAACTGTTATATCATAACTTAATAGTCTTTCCTGTCTGCCGCAAGTCTCAAACTCGAACGACATCGATGGATTCCTTCGATAATTTCCAGTACGATTCAGCCTCTTCTTACGGCGGCGCCCACAGCGTCGTCGACGACAACTCCTCCGTCTACACTGCAACCACCAATGCCCCAGTTGATCTCAGCACCCTTTCTATCGCCGACGATCGTTCTCTCGTGTCCCCCGCAGACCGCAATGGCCACCATCACCACGCCGCACGTTCCACAATAGATGAGGATTTCGATGCTGTCCTCGATGACTTGAAGGACGAAGGCACCGTCGATCTACCACCGCACGCCTGCAGGTGTGCAGACAGTCTTACTTCAACTGTCTGCAGCTAATAACTGTTTTCTAGTTACTGCGGAATTCATTCCCCAGCGTCGGTCGTCAAGTGCCTTATTTGCTCCAAATGGTTCTGCAACTCTCGCGGAAACACCTCTGCGTCACACATCGTCAATCATCTAGTCAGGGCCAAGCACAAGGAAGTGATCTTGCATGCCGAGAGTCCACTCGGTGAAACAACTCCAGAATGCTACAACTGCGGTAGCAAAAATGTTTTCATGCTTGGTTTTATACCTGCAAAGAGTGATACCGTCGTCGTTTTATTATGCCGGTACGGCTATTCACTTTGACCACCTCCACCCACTCACACCCACGTTTTCAGTCAACCTTGCGCAGCAACTACGAAAGACATGTCGTGGAACGCTGCCCTCTGGGCTCCGTTGATTGACGACCGTTCTTTCCTTTCCTGGTTGGTGAAACCCCCTAGCGAGACCGAACAACTTCGCTCCCGTCAGATCTCATTTAACCAAATTAATCGGTTGGAAGACCTTTGGCGCGAAAATGCTAATGCCACCCTTGAGGATCTAGAGAAGCCTGGTGTCGACGACGAGCCACAATCAATTCTGATGCGATATGAGGATGCTTACCAATACCAGAACATCTTTGGTCCCTTGGTCAAGATAGAGGCGGATTACGACAAACGACTTAAGGAGAGCCAGACCCAAACAGACATCACCGTGCGTTGGGACCTCGGTTTGAACCAAAAGAGGGTAGCATGGTTTTGCTTGCCCAAACTTGAGAGCGGCGAAGTAAGGCTTGCGGTGGGCGATGAATTAAGGTTGAGGTATCAGGGTGAATTGCACAAGGCTTGGGATGGAGTGGGTCACGTCATCAAAATACCGAACAGTAGGGCAGCCCCATAGTTTTCTTCCTCATCAACTAATCCCATTTGCAGACGTATCTGATGAAATCGGATTGGAGCTTCGAAGAACAGAGGGGGTTCCCACTGACATTACCCATGGTTTCTCGGCCGACTTCGTCTGGAAGTCGACCAGCTTCGATCGAATGCAACTGGCTATGAAGACATTTGCAGTAGACGAGAAGAGTGTGAACGGTTATATTGTAAGCATGCGTCGAGAGTTCAGTATGCGTCAGACAGCGCTAACGCGTAGAAATAGTATCACAAACTTTTGGGTCACGAAGTTGAGCCCCAGGTTCTGCGAACCCAAATGCCTAAACGCTTTTCTGCGCCAGGGCTTCCAGAGTTGAACCATTCGCAGATGTACGCGGTTAAGAGCGTCCTCCAGAAACCACTTAGCCTTATCCAAGGCCCTCCCGGAACCGGCAAGACGGTCACCTCTGCATCGATCGTGCACCATCTGGCAAAGATGAACCCTGGTCAAGTACTCGTCTGTGCACCCTCCAACGTTGCTGTCGACCAATTGACGGAGAAGATACATGCCACGGGCTTGAAGGTTGTCCGCCTTACAGCCAAATCCCGCGAGGCTCTGGATTCTAGCGTTGCGTTCTTGACATTGCATCAGCAAGTCGCAAACAGTACCACTCATGTTGAGCTTCAAAAACTCATTCAACTGAAGAATGAACAAGGAGAGCTGAGCTCAAACGATGAGCGCAAATATAAGACCCTCATTCGCCAGTGCGAGAAGGAGATCCTGAGTGCGGCAGACGTGATTTGTTGCACATGTGTTGGTGCTGGCGATCCGAGGTTGAGCAAGTTCAAATTTAGAACCGTCCTTATCGATGAAGCGACCCAAGCCGCTGAACCAGGTATGTCTTTCAGAGCTCGTCTGTGATCAATTACTCGAACCTTGCTGCCAGAGTGTATGATTCCTCTCGTCCTTGGTTGCAAACAAGTTGTCTTGGTTGGCGACCATCAACAACTTGGACCAGTCATCATGAACAAGAAAGCTGCCCGCGCCGGTCTCACACAGTCCCTCTTCGAGCGCCTCGTTGTCCTTGGAAACCGCCCAATTCGACTTCAAGTTCAGTATCGTATGCACCCGTGTTGCTCAGAGTTCCCGTCCAATATGTTCTATGAAGGCACGTTGCAGAATGGTGTTACTGCCCCTGAGCGTCTCCGCAAGAACGTCGATTTCCCCTGGCCTGTTCCTGATACTCCAATGTTCTTCTACCAGAACCTGGGACAGGAAGAGATATCGTCTAGTGGGACGTCTTTCCTTAACAGGTACGTAGTATTTGACTATTTCCCGAGATGCGCTCATGCGTTGTTCACAGGACGGAAGCCTCGAACGTGGAGAAGATTGTCACGAAATTCTTCAAGTCTGGTGTTGTTCCTGCGCAGATCGGTATCGTTACACCGTACGAAGGACAGCGCTCCTACATCGTCAACTACATGCAATTTAATGGCTCGCTCAAGAAGGACCTGTACAAGGAGATCGAAGTTGCCAGCGTGGACGCATTCCAGGGCAGAGAAAAGGACTATATCATCCTCAGCTGTGTTAGGAGCAACGAGCACCAAGGGATCGGCTTCTTGAACGACCCTCGACGACTGAACGTCGCTCTCACCCGCGCCAAGTATGGCATTGTCATTCTTGGGAATCCGAAAGTTTTGAGCAAGGTAAGTTACATGGGGTAACTTATGCACGCCGAGATTGTCCAACGTCCGCCCACAGCACCCTCTGTGGCATTATCTGCTTACCCACTACAAGGAGAAGAGTTGTTTGGTCGAAGGACCGCTTAACAACCTCCAAGCAAGCATGATTCAGTTCAGTAAACCCCGCCGCGCTCTCAAGATGGATTCGTTCCGCCGGCACGAGACCAACGCGCGCGAGTACTTGCCCAGCAGCGGCGCTGGGCGCTCCGGCACCCCGAGCCGCTTTGACGCCAATTTCTATCGTACCCATGACGCCCTTGCATACATTCCTTCGGACGTACAGTCCTTGCGTTCACAAGCGACCTACTCGTCCGGTCTCCCTATGTTCTCTGCCACCGGAGGGTTCCCTCCTGGTGTGCCTCGTGGGCCTGGCGGTGCGGGCAAACGCAGTGCTTATGGAAGCTACGCGAGTTCCATTATTTCTCAGGATGCTGGCCCACCTAGTAGTGCCAGTATCGGCGGCGGCAGTTTGGGTGGATCTCTGGCCTACTCTCAGTCAGATCGCCTTCGCAGACGTGGCTCGTTCTCTTCTGCGGCCGGGACCGACATGGGAAGCATGAGTGGATACGACTACAAGAGTCAGGACGGGACGACGGATGCGGACGATATGAAGAGCCAGTACGCCGGGACCCAGTCCGGTGTCACTGTGTTCTAACGTCGTGACGGTGCCGACAACCACTTTGGTCTGTAGCTCAATGGGTTTGAGCAACTTCCGTGGCCCGCTCTCACATTTGGCCGAAAGTCGGCATGCACTTCCTTTCGATGGTGCGTTTCGTGGCCCATCGTATCAGTCAGCCTTTTTATCGCAAGCGACCGCGTTCTCGGCACTCCCATCGCCCGTCCGTCCTCCTACGTTGTCTGCTGTCTCGACGGCAAGATAGCTCACCCGTTAACAATTCTCGTGGAAATGACTGGTGTCACCTTTTCCAGCCGGGTATTGTTGTCATGCATGTTATGCTCCAACTATATGTGACTAATCGCTATGATTCCAACTACTGCATAGATAGAAACTGTCCTGTATGGATGATTATGATGAATACGAACTCATGAGGTCAGCAGGATTAGCCAGGCTTGTCGACTGACCCACTGCATTGCTGCCATGAATAACCGCAGTAGACAGGGTGTATTCAAACCCTTTAAGGAATCCGCTGTCACATTACAAAGACTCGATTGTCGTCATGCTTTGCGTGTGCCCCTCCTGGGACCAGCGGAAGTGTCATCGGAAATAGCTCTCCGGTGTGACGAAGGAGGTGCTGACTGAGCCGTGTGTTGCACCTGCATCGCATCGTCCGCCGGCAACATACGAGCTTGTGTGAAGAACAGCTTTGCATCCCTCTCCGCGATGTTCTCGATGTAGTATGTGTTTCCTAGCATTAGCTTTATTTTCAGGGAACCACTAAATGGGTAGGTGATACACGAACCTCGGGGAACGAGAAACATCCCGCCCGTGGTGATGATGAAGCTAGTTTCGTGTATGAAAACCGACACAGCGCCTTGAATCACATAAAACACCTAAGAAGTTGAAGCTTCACGAAAACTGTAAAAGAAAAAAAGGGGGTTCCACGTACGTATGTGTTATCTTTGGTAGACTTGCTTGGTTTCTGGGACTTTGGAGGTATATGCATCTGACCAGCCGCAATGAACTCGCCTTCTCCAAAGATCTTTTGGAAAAACCAATTGCTGTTTGCGGCTGCTTTGGGTTCGATCATGTTGGCCAAGAAGGCAACACCTGAACGAATCGTTCAAGTTAGCCTTCCAACCGTGTTTAACTTTGATGCAGTCCTTACGCCGTGAGACTTCCTCTTGCGTGTCATAGTCAATAACAGTCGCATTAGTAGCCGTGTTTTCATCCCATCCCTCCTCTGGGTCGAACGGTGTGTCCCTCCCTTTGCTCTTGTCTCGGATTCCTGCTCCACGTTTACGCTTGCCCGCTTTGCCAAGAGGTCTGGCTGGCTCCTGAGGGATACGGATGATTTCCTTGATCTGGGGAACGAGAACCAAACCGGAATCACGCCGCCCATAGACAACTCTCTCTTGCCGCCACCACTCCAAGGGCTTGTAACGGTGGCGTCGCCCGCGTCGCACCCCTTCTGGAGCAGGAGAATCTGTAATTGTCTGAGTCAAGGACAAGCGCCGTCCTCACAATACGCACGTTCGACAGGAGCTTTGATAACGCGTTTCTCTGGTCGCGGCTTTTTGGACTTGGCTTCGTCTTTCCTCGACTTCTTCGCTGGTGGTGCATTATCTTCATCATCCTGCGCGTTCTCAACCTCTTCGAGACCCTGTGCAATATCATCTTCTAATCCGTTTGCATCGTGTGATTCAGGATTTGTCTGTTCATCTTCTTCCACTGGATCAGCTCTCCGTTTGCCCTTGTCAACCTTCTTAGACGGTGCAACGACTGCTTGCTCCACTTCTGCAGCCTCTTCTTCCTCTCCTGCATCCTCCGGGCTAGCTTCAGGCGTTCGTGATCTCGGTGGGCTATCATCGGGTTGTGGAGGTTCGAAGTCGTCAAACGTTCCTGGGTTTGCATAATCGGAATCGGGGTCTGGTGTTGGTTCGGGGGCAGTAAATGACTTTGAGAGAGCTGATGGACCTCGCCCATTGGTCGTCGATGGTCGTATAGATGGATGCGACTTTGGCGAGGGAATTTGATCATAATCGATTTCAGACATTCGTGTAAGAGAGCGGGAAATGATAGGTCGCCTCAAGCTATCGGGAGCATACATGGGGTTTGCGTTGGTAAAGTAAGCCAGGGGACTTCCCTGGTTGCCTGTAAGATACTAAACATGAGTTTGGTACGCTTACGCTGGTGTGCTGCTCACTCTCAGCCAAATCCATGGACATTTCGCCATCTTCGTCTACTTCTGCGACGGGAGGGGCAATAGACATACGCTTCTTCTTAGACTTTATACGTGGGGGTGTTCGATTGTCAGCTTGCTTTATGACCTGCTCGAAGGGCTCGAACTCGTCCGAGTTTCTGTCGACATAAGCGACTGCCATCCCTGTTTTCTTGCCGCGAGCAAGATCGTCGGCGCGGAAGGGGATGTGTTTTCTCGGAGGACCTCTTCGTGTCCCGAGAGAGGACTTTCTGCGGTCTGTGGACTCTCGCGGCATTACTAGCTGTCGTCGTCGTCGTCGTCGTCGTTGGTGGCAGCGAGCTCGAGGATGGCCGTGGGAAAACAAACAAGGCGCGACGCGTTAATCAGTCACGTTATGTCACGCGATAGTATTGTCACTATCTAGGTGACTCCAGGGTGGAAATTGTGGCTGCTTCGTGTACTTATTGTACGAGGCCACCAAAATGCCAACCTGATAATGTAACCAACACTATGGATTATGAGATAGTGTACTATACTAACTAGCTAAGAGGGAGCACTAGCTGACCTCGCCATGGCTGACTTGAGTAGAGAAAGCGTCGTCCCATGGCGCATCTTCTTCTTCCTCCTTTCCCCCACTTTGCTCACCGCCGCCTGAGTCGTCAGCTCCTGAACACTACGCGGCGGCTCTGCTGCAATGTACTTGGGAGACCCAGGCGAATGTGGGTTGCTCCGGAAGTGCGACTGTTCATCCCAAACCCTCAAGTCCATGTCCAGTTTTGCTGCCTTCAACCCCTGCCTCTCCCCTACGACCATGGGCCAGCCCTTAACGACCGCCTTCTGTGGTCTGATCATGACCTCTCCGGTGCGGTTGGGGTCCTCCCAGACCACAGGTCGTGTCGGCCCAGCGTGCTTCCTCTGCACACGACCAGCCATCCCTGCGAAGGATGCCACGTAGCCCATCATGTTTTTGTCCCTGCCTCTCCAATCATCCGCCAAGCGACCCTTGCGTTCCTTCGTCATCAAAAAGGTCTGCAGTGGCGAATATTGCGCGTAGCTCAAGCCACCGGAGGTGTGTGGCAGGTGCTCGATCTCCCTACTGCGCGGGTTGGATCGGCGCTGTTGTGAGAATTGGGTGGCGATGAGATCGTGCCATGGGGTAGATGACTTGTTCAGGTTGCTGAGCTGGTAGGAGGACACGTCGTCGACTTGCTCACGAGCTGTCCGCTGCTTGAGGAAAGCATCCCGACAGGCACGTATTTTTTTGAGATACTCCGCAAACTCCTTGCGCGTCATGACTTCGAGGTTGGGAATGTATGGCTGCCGCCAATGTTCTGGGCTCTCAGTTTGGGGAATATAGTCGGAATCGACAATGTGCTCCTCCGCTGAATCCCCTCCGAACCACGCCTTCTGGGGAGTTATTTTGAGCTCGTCCCAGTTCTTGATCCACAACGCCTGTGGTTCTGCAGAGTTCCATTCCGTCTGGTACTCTGGGGTGTCGACGTTCTTTACGGTGATGTAGGCTCCGCGACGACGGAGAGGGAGGGGGCGTTTGAAGCCCCAATGACCACGGTGAGCATCACCGCCGTGTGTGGTGTAGACTTGGCCGATGCGAGGGTCGAAAGAGGAGAACTTGGAGTGTTTGAGGAGCGTCCCAAAAGTCGAACGGGTTAGCGCGGAGGAAGGCATCTGACCAAGTACCGTACTTGATTCTCTCATTTTTTGGGTGAGAACGCCGGCATCTTCCGGGTGGGTACATAAACGAGCGCGAGACGAGTTCAACTCAAACTCAACGACGTCCAAATTACTGTTTATCCTCCTGCACATGCAAACGTCAAGGATGGACGGTCCAGACAAACGTCGAAGACAAATGGCTTGGGGTCGTCTCAAAAACAATCTTTGCTGATGTTCCTCCCATTGGTCGAGGGATCAGGACGCAGGATCACCTGGAGATGTCCACATTTATTTCACTCTTATGTAGCAGTACAGCGCTAATAGTGAGTTTCTGTTCTGACCAACGAGCGTCTCAGTCTCTGAATGCTATGTTGTAGTCAATCATTTCAGGGTCTCTCAGTTTCTTCCCGCGGTTTGTCTCGGAAGATGGTTTTTCGACGCGAGCTTGACGTGAGTGTCTACGTTTATGATGTGTTCAGGCGAATTTTCAGTCCAACACCGAGGATGAACATCCTGGTAAAAGAACACATCCCGCCCGCGAGGGTCCCTCTCTAATTGAGGGTGTCGTCCGAGGTTCCTACGGAGCCAAACGGCAGTTGGAGGTGGATGGGGAGTTAAAGGCGAGGCTGAGGTGTTGCGCGATCATCTGTCGTCTTCCGTCACAGCTTTGCCTTTCGGCTGACATCTTTCCTTCCTAGCAACGCCATCAACGCGAAGCACCGGCATTGGATTTGATGGAAAATGTATCTTGTACATACAGACTTGAACTAGTGTAAATGAAATCAGAAATGTATTTGCTTGTAGATGGTCAGGAGAAATGGTTTGTGCTGAAATCTCGCCAAGACAACCAACTTTAGCCGAGCGGCGGCTAGTCGAGGTTTTCGTCTATTCCCTGCTTTTTCGCGCGGATACCTCTGTGCCCTCGTCCAAAAACCAACTCGCGTCTACGACCTCGTTTAGTCCATCGTCGTTCGTATTCGAGCCCGGTTCTGCTCTCTTTATCTTTTTTTTTTTTTTGGTTTTTATTTGGTCGCCGAAGAGAACAGACCGCTTATTTCTGGTCTTTCCGTCTCCAAACATTCTCATCACATCCCAGTTACAGTGGATTTCACCGCTTTCCTCTGTCAAACAGCCTTGCTGGATCGCGTCTTTGGGAGGTGGGCCTCTGCTGCTCTTTCTACATCAACCAAACTGACCATTACTGCACCAGTCATCCTTCCAAACCGAAAGTGAACCATCTCTCCCCCCCAACGTGTAGCCCTTATTGAGTTCAGATACTGTAGTGCTTTCTCCCTCAAATGAAATGTACCACCGCGCCTACCCATCAGTTCGTTCCGTGCCTTCCTCCTCCAATATTTCCGCTATGCCGTCGTCCAGTCCGCGTCTAGCACCACTCCTCCCACCCGCCGCCCTTGATAACTTGCCGAGCAAATCGTCAGGTCTCCTACTCAACCAGTCCCCTGTCGATGTATCGCCAGAGGCTCGTGCGGCGTCCAAAGACCCAACATTATGCGGAATGCCCTTGAAATATGTATCGTGAGTGCCATCCCTGCTCATAGTCACCTCACCAACTAAAAAATCTTTCAAGGCTTGTTACCCTCGCTGTGCAGAATGCGTCATTGTCCATAGTGATGCACTATTCACGGGTTTCCACCCCAGCCCATCTATCATATTCTCCAGCTTCAGCTGTCCTTTTGGGGGAGATTTTAAAGGGTTCAATATCCTTTTTGATTGCGTTGTGGAGGGCCAAGGACGCAGATTTACCTTTATCTTCTCGCAAGTCTTTCCCGGGCATCGTCCATTCGCTTGCTCCCTGGTCCGCTCCCTTCCGTCAAGTATGCAGCGAGATCTTCAGCACCGATTGTTGGAAGCTCTCGATTCCTGCTCTACTTTACGTCGTGCAGAACTCCCTCCAATTCGTTGCTGTTGCGAACTTGCCTGTCGCCTCGTTCCAGGTCGCATACCAGATGAAGATTCTGACCACCGCTGCATTCTCCGTTGTACTTCTTCGGAGGAAGCTCTCGTCGACAAAATGGCTCTCATTATTCTTCTTGGCCATTGGTGTTGGCATCGTTCAAGTCCAAACTTCCACCTCGAACATCGCACCCAGAGAAATTCGTGTGGGCAGCGCTCACGACGCAGCACCACTGCATATCCATATCATGAGCCCACTTAAAGGCTTTGGTGCCGTCACAGCCGCTTGCTTCACATCTGGTCTAGCTGGGGTGTACTTTGAGATGGTCCTCAAAAATTCGAAGGCCGATCTATGGGTACGGAATGTCCAGCTGTCTTTGTTTTCCCTCCTCCCGGCTATCGCACCCATCTTGTACGCTCCCCAGTTCCCAACATCTGACGGTCTCGTCAGTTACATCTTTCGCAACTTTGGTGGCTGGGCGTGGGCTACCGTGATTATCCAGGTCTTTGGTGGCCTGATTACGGCAGTCGTCATCAAATATTCGGACAATATTCTCAAAGGCTTTGCCACGTCCATCTCCATCATTATTTCCTTTCTTGCGTCGGTGGTGCTTTTCGACTTTCACGTCACGCTCTCGTTTATCATTGGAGCTTCCACCGTGCTTGCTGCCACTGCAATGTACAACCAGCCAGCATCCAAAGAGCCCCACATCGCCATTTCCTCGGGGAGTAAAACACCCTTTTCAGATCTGTCCCTCAGCAAGAAGGACCCCATCCTTGGGGAATTTCCTACCAAGAAGCCGTCGCCATTTGGGAGCCCCCGAGCAATCGCGTCTGCCCTTGGGCTGGGGGATAAGTCAGGACCTCTGGTAGAGAACGAGTACTTTTTGGAGATGGAATCAACGTCTCGGTACCTCAACGCACCTTACGGCTCGCCCTTCCCTTCGCGCACCCCTACTCCCCGACCAGAAGAGCAACTGTGACCCGCCATGGACACACCGGATAATCGAACTCTTTACCATACGACTTCTGACGTGATGACCAGATATACCCCCGTTCTATTAGACGTTTGCAAGCCTATCTACAGCTATTGCTCGGCAACTACCCCCTGCGTCGCGTAGTATCGAAACAATCCCAAGCAAGCGAAATTTATTTCACTTATATAATGTTGTTAACGCCATCCACGGTTTCCTGTCGCTTTGCATCAAATCCCTTTCTCGTTGTTGTCATACCCGTGGGGCATCCTCGTGCGTTCTCCCGTTTCATTCGTGCGCGTTCTCTACGTTCTTTCTTGGTTTTATTCCCCTTCAACTTCATTATCGCCTTTAGTTGATGCACGGGACAGAGAACTACGCCCGTTGTTTTGACGCACGAGGACCCGTAGGAGTTTGATGATATCCTTCCTAGAGTAAGATATTGGCTGGCATTTTAGTCCGGTGTTAGCTGTAATATCCTTTCACTTTGGACCAAAAAAATAAACCCAACCGAGTCGTACCCTAGTTGATTGTTTGATGAGCACTGCCACCCATACATCGACTATGCAAACCAACGACCTGTACAACGGGCGGGAGGCAGAAGTAATAGCCCAAGTATGTACTCCTGCCTCCTACCTCGCATCCTTTTCCTGAGATCACCATAGTTCAGTGACGGCTATTCCTATTCCAAAACAAAACTAGACGCGAGTCTTCGCGAGTTGGTACCAGACCGCAAGTCGGTCAAATCAGTCAAAGGCCAAGTGACAGTGAGGAAAGACGACGTGGACCTTATCGTACGTGTATTCGATATCGACGCAAACGCCACGGCTGACCACGTCTCAGGTGAAGGAGTTTGACATCTCCCAAGCACAAGCAGAGAAAGCGCTCTCCGAAAACGGAGGTGATCTCGATGTGACTCTGCGCGCTCTGGTTGCCAGCTAGTCGCGTTTGACTCGACTCCTTTGTATCGTATGCTCACTGTATTCTATCGCAAACGCTGTCTCTGCCCATCGTTGGTCGCACATCACGTAGAGGAGGGGTGAGGTTGAATCGGCACTATGCTTGATACAGTCGTATGATTCATTCGGCTGGTGTGGATGAGCACGCTACATGATTCCAACGGTTATATCACGCGAACGGAGACGTCAGAGTAGCGAGTAATGGGTTGTCCCGTAATAGAGCCGATATTCTCTCCGGGAGACGTGAAATCGCGACTTGGACCGTACTGGCGCTGTCACCAACGATGTCGATCGACTTGGAATGGCACAAACTCGACTCGTCTCTCGCAAAGATGTTGGTCGACATCCTCAACAGACAGCTCACCAACACCCAGCGACCGTCCTTTATCGGACCCGTCGAAATAATAGGTCTCGACTTTGGCACGAACACGCCAGACGTCGAGCTCGTGGACCTGCGCGACATCCATCGCGATTTCCTCGAAGATGACGATTCGGACGCAGCAGAGTCCGAGCAGGACAACGTCAAGGTGACGGAGGGTGCGGAGGACGAGGACGAGGACGAGGACGGGTTCGAGTGGGTGTCGCGCAGGACGGCGCAACGCGGACTGGCCGAGGACGCGCTTGCCTATCACCATCTCCCGCCACACGTCCGGTACGGGCGAGGACCGGCCGTGGACCTCTTTGCGTCGACGCCTGCGCTGTACCCGGGCTCGCAGCGGGATACGTGGAGCGCTGGCGCCATGCCTATGCCCATGCCTGTGCCTGTGTATATGAACAGGAGCATGCCGAGCTTGGGCGATTTCAGACCCGCCGTCGCACCCAGACCGTCGTCCACGGTGTTTCACCCTGACCCGCTCACGTCGTCCCCCAAGGCGAGTTCGCCCCGCGGATCGGCGTCGTCGATGGCCGTCTGCCATCCGACGACGACGCGGCATACGTCTCCCTCACCTGACGACGTGTCGCAGGACCTCCCACTAGATCAGCAGCAGGCACGACCAGATCTCCAGCTACACCTCCATCTGAATTGGCACTCGAATCTTCGTTTGACGCTCACGACCTCGTTGCTCATTAATTATCCGTCCCCGTCTTTCATGTCGCTGCCGATCAAACTCTCTGTGACGGGTCTCGTGTTCAGCGGCGAAGTTGCCGTCGCGTATGAGGGTAGTCGGGGGCGCGTTCATATATGCATACTGGACGAACTGGACCCGTATGGGCCCGCATGTCGGCGAGAACGGAGCCAGTCGAGTACACCACCGGATATAGATGATGATACAGGGGGGAAACGAGAGGGAAAATCTCTGCCAGTCGGTCAGCGTTTGTTGCCATCCATATTGATCGAAAGCGAGATCGGTCAGACAGACAAACATGTGTTGAAGAACGTGACGCGGGTCGAGCGCTTCATTCAGGATGTCATACGGAAAACTATCGAGGAGGAGCTGGTGTTTCCAAACTTTCATACCCTCCTTATGGGCGATCAGCCGCAAAAGGACGAGGTGTAGAATTGACCAGGTAGAAATACAACATAGGTGTACAATGCGTATGTGTCATACAAGTGATTTGCTCATGTATGGGCCATCGAGCTCGTAGCCAAGCTTTCGATAATAGTCTCGTGTGCCAACGCCTGCAGATGGCTTGTCAACGAATCATCCATCGAATGAGTAACGACTTACCCGAAATAACAACCAGTTTTACACTCCCATGCTCCTCCCTTGCTATCCGTTCTGCCTCCTCCATCAACAACGTACCAAAGCCCTGATGCTGGAACTTGGTCGGATCACGACCATGCACCGGTACTGCTGTCCCGTAGACGTGTAGTTCTCTCACTATACTCGACCCACCCTCCGCACCCTCCTTGCGGACCAGCTCCGGTCTGAATGTGCCTTCATCTGAGCATTTACGCAGACGCAATAGCCCGACGAGAATGTCTCGTTCAGGGTCTTCATAGGACAGGAATGTTTCCCATCCACCGTTCGCCGTGTAGTCCCGACGAAGAAGCTCCACCGATTCTGGTCGAACCTTGTGGTGGATTTCGTGGATCTACAGATAACGTGGAGTTCGTAGACACTAGCATGATAGTATGAAAGGACTCACACCGACTTCGCGGAATCGTACATCTCGACATTCTGCACCAAAGTCTTTCATGCGATTTAAAGCAAGTTCCCGCAAGTTCCCCGAGTTTTCACAACCGCTCGTTACAAGAGGGAGTGGTATATCCCTGTAAATGGCTCAGTAACGTTCCATCCCAAGAACGATGTGGTTTACCTCTGGACCCGATACACTCTCGTCCACGGGGGGACTAGCGCAAGAATACGAGCGACGACGTCGACCAAAACATTGGGTGTGTAATTTTTGTATCGCCCGGTGCGCCAAAGCTCGTACAGACCGGTTCCACGAATCACCAGTGTCGGATAAATTTTGAGACCATCGCTTCTAAAGGCAGGGTTTTCGAAATACTCCTTGAATTGTTCGAGATCCCTCTCGAGTCCAACGTTTGGGAGATCGGGCATCATGTGTGCGACAACCTTGAAACCAGCATCTTTTGCGAGATGGAAAGACTCGGATACTGCGCGAACTGTGTGTCCACGGTTGGTATCCCTCGCGACGTCCTCGTAAACGGACTGTACTCCGATCTCTAGACGGGTGCATCCATAACGGAGCATCTGACTGCAATTGGAGACGCTCAGACATCGTCCTCAGCCAAAGTCAGTTATTAGGCTTGCCTGAGATGAGGACGGAGGCAGTAATCTGGTCGGGTTTCGATGGTGATACCAATAGCCTTTGACTTGCTCTGCTCCGAATAACGAACTGCTTCGTCGACATCTAGACCAGTAAATCCTGAAAGGGCGTTGTGTAGCTGTGCGATGAATTTTGTGCGATAGTCCTCTGGCATGCTCATGAACGTGCCGCCCATTATGATAAATTCGACCTGGGTAACGCAGTTTGAATGGACATCTACAGTCGAGAAGAATGACTGCACGGACCTTGTCAACACTGTGACCAAGGGCTTTCAATTGCTCAACACGACCACGCGTTTGTTCGTATGGGTCGTAACGGGCCCGGATGGCACGCATACTCGTAGGCTCGTATCCGGTGTAGCTTTGCGTGCTGTAGTCGAAATCGGAGTCAGGTCCACCCGGGCAATATCTGTATGCAGTATCAGAAACCAAGGATAGGTCACTGTCAACATCGAATTCACTCACACACAGATATTTCCCGTCATGGCGATGTGCGGACATCGATGGGGCTTGCACATGACCGCAACCACTGCAATCTAAACAACAAAAGGAATAAAATACATGTCGGACAGACGGCGTCGTAGAATAAGCGCACCCCACTCGCAGTCCGTATCGGTCTTGCACGGAGCTTTGGGAGGAGCGCCTTCTTGTAGTCGTCCGGAATCGCGCTGATGATGTCGACGAGTCTGGGCACGCCTCCAAAGCCAAACTTTTTCGACAGCTTTGCGCGAAGTTCGTTCAAGGAGACGGTTTCGTTGGCGTCGTGCGACCTGATCAACTCTGCAGCGATCGCGGAGGTGACTCGTAGCAAGATTTCGGCCTGTGATGGGCCTCCGAGTGAGGGTTAATCGAGGCCAAGGGAGGGGTGTGGGTGAAGATTTACCATCAGCTTTGGCCCCGACGACCATCTCTGGTCTGTGTTGAGTGTCTTCGGAATGAGATCCAAGTTTGAGTCGAAAGATGATCTGCGTCACACATTCTGCTCCGTTGTCACGCGTCGATCGGTGACATGCTCAGGCTCAACCTTGTCCGACAACGTCCTACACATTGGAGACGTTTACACATTGGAAACTACCATGCAGGCCCAACCGCCCCATCAAAAGGCGACAAAGGTATGTCGACTAGCCAAAAGCACCCTTCCCGAAGTTTTCCAACGTCCGTGCAGTCATAGTGGCAATGTCTGGAGGAGTCGACTCCTCCGTGACCGCAAAGATCTTGGCTGACGCCTCCCCCGTTAGTCCAGTCATCTCTCGCTACATGGCCGTTAATTATGTTGCTCAGGGTTACGACCTCTCTGCAGTCTTCATGCGGAATTGGGACACGCGCGACGAATCAGGGTCAGACGACGGATGCGAGTGGAAGAAGGACTGGGAGGACGTGCAGAGAGTTTGTCGGATGCTCGATATACCCGTCAAGATGGTGCGCCCGTGCTGTTGACGTTGACGAAAGTCGTCTCACCGGAGAGCAGGTTGATCTTAGTCGGGACTATTGGCTCCGAGTGTTTGAGCCATCGCTCAGAGATTGGGCTTCAGGGCTTTCACCGAATCCCGATGTCTGGTGCAACAAGTGAGAACGGCTTGTCCTATGTAGTTTTCTTCTTACACATCTTAAATTGCCACAGGGAAGTTAAATTCGGTGCCCTTTTGGACAATCTTACGAACGAGCCCGCGTTCTCAAATGCATGGCTTGCAACCGGTATCTGTCCTCTCCAAACCATGCTACCTTGCATTCCTGACGAGTGCCATGATAGGACACTATGCTCACAAGACCTGGGATACAAGTGATCATTTCTCCAAGCCGCGTCCCATGCTCAGGAAACCCTTGGACTTGACCAAGGATCAAACATACTACTTATCTTCTATCTCCGAAAATAGCCTCTCGCGTGCATTGTTTCCTCTTTCTCAAATGACAAAGACCCAGGTGCGGAATCTTGCTGCCGAGTGGGAGCTACCAACGGCAACCAGAGATGAAAGCATGGGTCTCTGCTTTGTTGGTGAACGTAAGAGGTTTAGCGATTTTATATGTGAATTCCGTCCATATTTTGTTCATTGTCATGCGCTCAGACCTTTTTCAGCACAGTACATCGTACCCAAGCCTGGGCCTATTGTGGATATCACCACCGGGAAGCAAGCAGGTGTTCATCAGGGGCTTTGGAGTTATACGATTGGTCAGGGGGCTAAAATCAGTGGCATGCCGCAAAGAATGTTTGTGGCCAAGAAGGATCCAGAGATAAACACCATCTTCATCGTGCCTGGGGCGTAAGTCGTGCCATTCATTTACCCGCCGCTTCGCTTAGTGTTCATCAGGGACCACCCAGCGTTGTATGTTGAAGGTATCCGCGTTCGCGACTTTCGTTGGATATGGGCGGGCGACGAGCCTTGCGAAATATCACAGCCTTCTGGTCTGGAAGCGCGAGTAAAGTATCGACATTGCATGACCGATGTGCCATGTACTGTCCATCGGTGGGTAGTTACGTCCTTGTCCGATTCGGTCATTAATCTCTCGCAGAGATGCCCGGGGATTGTACATCATCTTTCGTAGCCCTCAGAAGGGCATTGCCCCCGGTCAGATTGCAACCATTTACTCTGAAGATTGGTGCTTGGGTTGTGGTGTCATCGACGAGGGCGTTCCGAGGACTTGAGCGTCTACTTAGATTAGTTGGTTATAGATGCCCTTGCTTGCGTAATTGATAGGCGTACTCCTTTCCTCGTCCCACCACATCATTATGAGAGCAGTAGTACAGCGCGTCACGTCCGCATCCGTCACCGGTACGCAATCCAGACTGACTTATAGGATACCCACTTCACGTTTCACAGTCGATGGCAAAGTGATCTCGAGTATCTCAAGAGGACTCATGGTCCTCGTCGGTATCGGAACTGGTATGCATGCATAACACACCCAAGACACCACTAAACAAAGCATCTCCTCGCAAGATTAGACGACACCCCTACGGACGTCGATACACTCTCCAATAAAATGTGATTCGAACAATCGTGGGATCGGACCAAGCTGACTCCGTGCAAACACGACAGACTCTCCTTGCGCGCCTTTTCGGATGCGAGCGGTGCGATGTGGAAGACTAGCGTCAAGGACGTTGCGGGCGAGGTCCTCTGCGTGTCGCAGTTCACGCTCTTGGCGAACACGACCAAGGGGAGCAAGCCGGATTTCCATAGGGCAATGGTATGGTCCCGTCCGAGCTGTTTGCTGTCTTTGCTCATCGTCTCTTCTTGCGGGCAGTCTGCGGAATCGTCGCGTCAGTTGTATGGCGTGTTTTTGGACAAGATGAAGCAGCTGTATGTCCCGGATCGCATCAAAGGTGGGCTTCAGAGATTCCACACGATGTGATGACTCAAAAGGTACGCATAGACGGTCAGTTTGGTGCCATGATGGATGTGAGTTTGACAAATGAGGTATGACTGCAGTGTGCCAGCGTATCGCACTTGGGCTGACTTGTATGCACTTCGTGATAGGGCCCCGTCACCTTCACCCTCGACACCAGAAAATTTGAGTACGTCACGCCTCCCAATGGTGGCGGCGAGAAAGGGGAAAAGAAGAAAGCAAAAGGTGATTCACCTAGAACGCAGTCCACCTCAGCTTCTGGTGGAGAGTCGTGAGCGGCGACAATACCGGTTTACCCCTGGGAGTCTGGTTTGAATGAGAATGGATTATATCCGTGCCGTGCCTGACCGCGTGCGATACGTACGCCGGACGGCAGGCCGCAAACGATCTACACATGCTCATGCCCAGCAAGGTATTTGGTGAGATGGGAGTGAAAGAGTAAAATCGAGTCACAGCATTCCACCAACTAAACCGACGATGGCTTTCGTTCTCCAACGGATCTTTCTGTCGGCCCCTCTCCAAGGCCCTGCCCATTGTCGCAAGTTACGTACTTCCTCGTGTAGGGTTTGCCGTAATGCCTGTGAGGACGTGACCATTACGAAGGAGAGCTCGGTGTCGAGGTTCGCGGACCGCGAGTTCAGATTCGTCGAGCCAAACATTGTCAACACGGGGGGACTGTCTTTGGAAGGGGATAGCCAGATGCCTAGATAGTATGAGCATACCCGTGGCAGCTAGAGAGCGAGGCAAACTACCTTTGGCGTGGTAGGTCCACCCGTGTCGTTCCCACTCTGAAAGAGTAACGGCGTCGTCGTGTTGATCGGATCGACGACCAGCTGCACGAACTGCACGCATGAACCTCTGTTCAAGTAAGGTATAGCCTTCGGGTATGAGACCAGAGAGTCCACGGGAGCCGTAGAAGCCGTTTGCCTGCAATAGATTAGCAAGGCACGGGGAATGGGAGGGTATATGCTAGCACCTTGGGGCTTGCAGCAATGACGTCGCACGCAGCAGGAGATTTGAGAATCATATCTTGATAGGGTTTGTAAAGGCCGAAGTAGCCACTGGTCCAAGTGATTGCAGGGGTGGGTGCGCGGTTGGAGTGGTGAGACGCCAGGTGATCGAAGATGATCGACAAGGTACGCTCTTCTTCGCGGATGTTGAACTGGCCGCCTTGTATGACGGGGAATAGGACTGTGTCGTCTGTAGGAAGCGAGGAGGAGAGACGGGAAGCCTGGAATTGGGACAGTGCGTTGTGGACCTTGGACTGGATCTTCCAAGGCTGGGTGGACGGGTCTGGCCATTGTATTATGGGAGCGTGTATGCCTGGCGAGGAGAAGACACTATAGGAAAAGGACGATATGAGTTGGAGAAAGGAGAAGCAGTAATCGGCAAGCGTTGGCTGTGCCTTGAAAAGGAGGTAGCGGTCTTGCCGGTTTGTAAAGTAAGATCTATTGAGGTTGGCGCTGTGGTGCGAGTGAGCTCGACCGCGAGCAAGGAAGGGGAGGGACTCGCCCGCTGATGATGACATGGTCGTCTGCGCCGTATATTTTGGGGTGCCAGGTGCCCCAGCCCTCGTTGAAGCGGGGAGGGACGAGTGTGGTCAAGGGACCGCTGAGTTTTGGGCTGCGAAAGAGAGAGAGATGGACCCTGGGGCCATGGTCGCGTAAAAGGGGGAGAAGGGCGAGGACCGGTGAGTCAGGGCCGGGCCGGGTGGAGCGGTTGTAGTCGAGGGTGAGGTGGAGGTGAAGACTGCTATTTTGGCGCAGTGCGGTGTCGAGGGATGCTAGCTAGCACGTGTCAGGGTGCGTGAAGGGGTGACGCGCGAACACGGACCAGGTGGTACTCTGACGGGCCGATGTAGAGGGAAGAGAGAAATATGCGTCGCTTGGCACGCTGTATGATGTCCTGAGTGAGTGTGAGTGTGAGTGTGAGTTTAGTTGACGAGAGAGAGATGACGCACGATGACGTTCGAGTAGAATGCGGATGGTGTGTCAAGGATGTGAATGGCTGATGCTTTGAGTTGAATCGTTGGTTGAGTGGCAGCGAGCAAGTTGAGAAGAGACATGATGACTAAGCTGGGTATATTGGATGGAAAGAGAGCCTCGGGTGAGTTTAGTTTGACTACTAAGATGGCCACCAACGCGAGTCTAACAGCAAACTCGCTCCTCAGCTTTTCTTCTCGCTTCGTCGCACGCATCCGCAAGCTCAATGACTGGCTCGACCCCACCCGTGTACACGACCCCGTCCTCATTGCCCGCACTCCCCCCCCCGCCCTTGCCCCTCTCCCCGGCCCTTGGGGCTTTCTCACCTCGGGCTACATAGTCGGCCTCATCATCATGGTATTCCCACTCCTTATCTCCCCCGCATCTGTCCTCACCTATCCCAGGCCGTCCTCATGCATCGCATACAGAACATCGTCGTTCCACCCCGTCACAGAGTACTTCGCTTCCCCCGTCCTCCATCGCGCCACAGATTGTTCCTCCACGTCGCATATCGTGCCATATTCCCCCTCGATTTCTCATCCTCTATCGTCCGTCTCTCCCTCCGTCTCCCTTCCCTCTACTTCTTATCAAAGTCCCTCTTGCTCTGGTCTACCACCCTTGCTCACACAGCACACAAATTCCCTTGCTGCGATTCACCCTGGTTTCGCTCCCTCGCTTCGTGGGTCGCTAAACAGGACACGGCTGCCCTCTGCTGGTTTACGTTTTGTTCCGTCTGCGGTGCCCTCTGCGTCGAAGCTCTCACCCGTGGTTTAGAAGGCACAAACAGCAACGCTTCCCCGTTTAATCTGGTATGTCGTCCTGCCGCATGTCTCTTAGATAACCCTCATATCACTTCGGCTACCCTTCATCACATCCCCTCAGTTCGGTTATGCATTTCTATTGCATATATACTCATCCCCAATGACACACGGCACAAAGTTGCAGGGTCTCCCCTCCCGTCCAGACAAACATGTCGTGTTCACCATCATTCTCCCTCTCTTACAAGTCTGTCCACACCTCCTTCTCCTTCCCTCGAGAAACTCAATCCCCATCCTAGCTCACAATCCTACACTCTCTCGGAATAAAACAGTCCTGGTCAAACCACCGCCTCATCCCCTCCGCATTTGTATCCATCATTGCCCTCATCCATTTTCATTGGGTTCTCTGGTTCTCTGACTCCACTTATCCACTTCTCAACTACATGCCTTGTCTTTTCGAATCCATCCTCCTCTCCGTCACCTTTCTCGCCATCTTCCTCAACGGCCTCACACAGATCCTCGCAGAAGGCTCCTTCTCCCGCCCCCTATTCGGCCACCACGCCGCTCTATTACCAAGGCTCGACGAAGACTTTTCGATCGCTCTCCTCCGCATGGGAACCGCCAGTCTCGAAACCTCTAGCGTAGCCGGCCTCGGAAACGAGGTCGGCGGTGTCACGCTCATGCCTCCCCCTCTCGACCAGACAGAGGTCGCGACGGTCGCACTGACACGCTTCGGCGTCTCCTCCGTCTCTCACACCCACGAAGGTTACGGTAAGAACCGCCGAACCAAGAAAGGTTTCGCAAACGAAATCAAGAATGTCAAAGCAGCTTCCAACGACGGCGATCTTTGGTTGGACCTCGCTTGGTATCGCGAATTTGTCAGGTTTACTGTCGGGGTAGCCCGCTTTCTCAAACGACTGTATATACTCTCCCGCGATTTCTTGAGAAACCCGCGCATGCGCCTCCCACCCTCTCCAGATACAGAGGGCGCCGCTCTTCCGGACGACTATCTACAGGGCGCACGCATAGACGGCCAGGACGTCTACGGTAGGTTTATTCGCGGAGAGCAACTCAGCGACGATGAATACGACGAATACGAACCGACCTCGCGGTCACGTTCAAACTCTGTCGAATCGGTTTCCTCCATTTCCGACAATGCAGAGAACGCTGTGTATGATAATCAAGCTGAAACTGTCGGTCTATACGCAGACCTTTCCTCCGCTGTCGCGTCGTCGACATCAGCCTCCCATTTATTGGCCCACCTGGCTGATCATTCGTCGTCTCCCCTGACGCGGCGACGTTTCAGCCGGTTGGTGTCGGGCTCCTCGTCTACCCCGCTGGCCCGAGATACCAAGGATGGGTGGACAGACGTGATGCACGCACGGAGACCAAGCGTTCCTACCTCGCGACCCGAAGATGCGCTAGACGAAGCAAGAAGGAACTGTGTCATATGCACAGCGGAGCCGCGTCAGATCATTTGCTGGCCGTGTCGGTGAGCACCCTCGGGATCGCGCCGTTGAAGCTCGATTGACGCTCGCAGATGTCTTGCACTTTGCGACGACTGTCGCGAAAACTTGGCATCTCGTTCATCTGTCTCAAAGCACACGTGCCCCTGTTGTCGGACAAAGTAAGCGACGGTTTCGGTTTGGTCTAGAACCCTCGTCTGATCGGCTACATGCTAGTGTGGAGGGGTACTCCAAGATATACATCCCCTAGTGCATAAGCACGCAATGGTGTAAAATTCACGCTGTACACTATTTCACTATGAAACAATACCCCACGATCTCATGTCTCACTCGAATGTATTCACATCCCAGCCGCATAGGAAATTGTATGGACGACAATATTATGATGAAACGATCGAGATAGGACGTGTGACCCAAAATAGGATGCGACTCGTTGCAAGAATAAACTGACCGGGCTATCTGCCTCGGTCTCCCGGGTCACTAGCCCCATGTTCTAATTTTGGCTGGCTTCTCGTCTACGCGCCCCGCCCTGACTGAAGACCAATTAAGTCTAATCGACCTACTGGTGTCTGTGCGAATTGGGAAGATCGAACAGCCAATCACACATGCTTCCGTGCGACACCCACCCTGGGAATGGGCCTATTATTCATGGCTTTGTGACTTTTCCACTAGGCATGTCGCTCGGTGTGTCGACTATTTGTCATCTATTATATCTGGGCACCACTGATTTGGCCCACTTGCGCATAAAGCCGCCGGCGGGAACGCAGCAGGGACCGACGGGGGGCCTTACGCCCCCGCCTATCGGGGTATTTTGCAAAGCGGCGGGTCCCCTGTCCTAGCTTAGTATCATTATCCTACATAGGGCTACCATACCCCAACAGGACCGAAATGGTATCAGAAAAAAGAAACATGAGCAGCAAGGGCCCATCCGCTGAGTGAATGACGATCGGCGCGGACGCCGCTTTTCAGGCTCCGATGTTGAGCGCTTGCAAACGCGAACCACCCAAAAAAAACATGATCTCTTGAGATCTCTTATGTCGTGCCGGAAAGCTCGATTCATCCGACGGAGCGAGACTGGGACACGCCCGCCTCCAAATGGGTTCATCCAAACCGAACAAGAAATATTAATCACGATGACCGCAACTGCGACGCAGCGTCAAGGTACCTCACCGACCAGCCACCCACAGCCAGGCGATCTAGGTCTGACGGTCTCATTTATCTTGCGATCCGAGCTGGCTCGTCCAGAAAACGGGCTACATGTGACATGTGCTACATACTACTCGTTTCCGGTAAAGTGGACGCCCAAATATATATTTATGCTTCTTGTTCGGTTAGACACACAGGAACGATCAACTTTTCTGTCCCCCCGGACTAATATTATAGCGCCGAGCGGTGTGGTCATAGATCGGATGGGGGGAGGCGAGTTGCCGAATCAGTCCCAGTTTAAGGCGCAAGCCATTTGGCAAACTCGGGTCGGGGTTTCACATTGGCCGAAGGGACGGCCATCCGAATCGGAGTGTGCTTGCTGTGCCAATAGCGATGAACAGCACACGACGACGTCGATCCGCCTAGGCCTTGTAACACGATGAGGAGAACTAGCCCGAAATCGCGATTTGAAAACAAGGACGTGATCGTATCGACCCTATTTGGAGCATTTCGGTCGATTGCATGCGCAGAATCGCAGACCCACATCGCAAGTATGTATAACAGCATGACGGGCGAAATGGGGACAAGTCACTGACATGTGGATGTGGATTTGCAGGTTGCTGTCGAACAGCATTGGCGTAACTGCGCGGGTCGCAGCGACCGGTTGGCAGTGTCCTTGTATTCAAGGACTCGGACGACTTGGCAAGAGGGAACGCAGCACGTGCCTCGAACGGAGATGGTATGATGATCGCGGCTGTGAGATGGAACGCAACAACTTACAAGACCCCCTCCAAGCGATGGCTCTTAAGGAACGCAACGTGAGTTTAGGTCGACAATGGCTGTGAAGTCGGCAGTGTTTGGCGTCCGTGGAAAGCCACAAAACCGTGACTTCAAGAATGGAGTCTCCATGACCATGAACGTATCGCGGATGGTACTCACCTCCGTTTCTTCCCAGCGATGATTCGATTGGCTGGCCTTCACGTGATCGACGTCCACTACCTATTGCTTGCATCTATGATCGTGTGAATGCCATGGCAAGCTGTAATGTGCCTCTTCAAACACTGCAATTTCTGCCCCGTCGGAATTTGACGACGTGATCCATGTCGAACGATGGCGTGGCGGTGTGCGTGGAGGGAGCACCCAAAGGCCGTAAAAACGGGCCCGACCCAACCGCGCGTCCGACCCAACTCGCAAGAAGTCACGCAATCCGACGTGGCCGGTGAATTGATGCCTGACTCCCAATACCGGCTTGCTGTGTCAAAGCACGATGACACGATGAGAACGGTGCCGGTGAATCGTTGAATTCCCGATTCCCGGTGACAGCCGGCTTCCACGGCAAACCCATGATCTGAAACACACACACACACACACACAAGCGATGTGAAGCGGGGTAGTACTATTTCCTTCGAGCAGAAACATAATGCATGATATAGTGTACTAGGTGCGAAAGAGTGTGGTATATGTCAAAAAATATAGCGACACCACGAGATCAGTAGCTTGGAAAAGCGAGGAAAAATGGCTATGCAGTAACTTGTGTCATTGGGTAATAAGGGCGATGTGAAGAACGATGGTGTGGCTTGTGCGAGGGTGCAGAAGGTTGTGAACATGAATGCGGGGCGGGAAGGGGGAAAGCCCGGATTAAATCTATGGTAGATGGCAAGGGCTGGGGTCGTTTTGTTGGGATTTGTGCCACCTGTGTGGTAGCGTCGTCCGTATTCTCATGGTACACTTTGGGATAAGTAGGATCCACATGGGTTTCTGGTGTGAGTGGTGCGGGGGAGCTCCCAGATGAAGACGATTTGGGACTGGAGGGATCCAAGTCTGGGCAGACAGCGTGGTTTGCAGGAAAAAACTTGGTGCGGGTGTGGGGATCGGCGTGGCGGCGGTAGCTGTGAGAAGGCGATGCGACGGCAGAGAGGGGATCATGATGGCTGAGAACGTCATCTTCGGTGACAGATAGCTCAAAGTCAAGGACGTCCAGGAACTCGCGTTCAATGCGGCCAACATCACGCTTGCCGAACACGCCGGTACAGAGCGCCCAGTGGATATTTTTGAGAGTGGAATCGTTGAGATACTAAGAGTGAGACACTTGGTGAGGAACAGATAACATGGGAAGGGATAAAAAAGGCAATGTACCTTGCTCGCAACCATTACGGCGCCAAGGAAAACGCGCTCGCACGCCCATTCCTCGAGGGCGATTTGAAGATGAGGTTTTGCTCTGTCTATGTAGACGAGCGAAACGAGGATGGTTGGGATGGTGACTTCGGCACGGGTGAGGACATCGGTGACAAAGGTGGCAAATGGGGCATGTTCAGAGCGGCGCGAGAAAGCGCGACCGCGACGGGATGAGGAAGGACGACCCATGGCATAGTCGACGGTATCAATGACGCAGTCGACGACATATTCTGCAAAAAGGGATGAGTGAGGGTGAGTGGGGACCATGGAAAGGACATACCGAGGACGGGTCTTGTAAGCTTGCTGTCGAGGAGCTCGAGGAGAGCAGGGGAGTGGAGAGTAGGGTCTACGAGGCTGGCGTGGTGGAGTGGAGAGCGTGCCATTGCGGTGGAGAGGAGGAAGGCTGGGCCATGACAGGCTGAGGAGGAAGTGTTATAAAGGGGACACGGGAAAGCCAAAGGGCCGAATCGGAAGATGACGAAAAGGGAAGGAAGTGACAAAGGGAGAGGATTAGCAATGGAATTTTGAATCCGAGTCAGAGCCGAGCAAGGGGAACAGCTTCCCTCGAACCAGCTTACTTCATCACCGTTGACCATGTCCATACATGGCACACTCGGCACGGCATTGTTCGGCACAGACCCAGACTCTCAGTGACGTTGCTCGTAGCCCGTGCTTGGTTCACCACAAGTCCAATTATGCCTCACACGGATCCTCTTAGTAAGCGGTCCGTGTTCGTCCTTGCTCGCTGCGAAACCGCAGCCGCATCCACAGCAGTCAACCCAAATCATCATCGAGAATTGACTCGCATTCCTCGCGTACATGTGGGGAAGAGATTTATTGATGTGACTCCCCCTGACTAAGACTCGGCATCGTGTCGGTGTTTGCTGACTGTGTCGTTATTCGGGATCTCACTAGATTCGGCTGCAATGCTGTGGAGCTGTGGCAATTTACAAACCAGCCAACAAAAGCAACAACACGCATCAGACATTTGTCAATTTATCCAAAACAAAACAATACTGATTACTCCGAAGTCATCGTCTTTGATTGAGGGTATCTACAATGTCATCAAAATCATGACCAGTGCATTGTTCAAGCTACTCCTCCCGCTGTCCCCGCACCTCCTCCTGATGCATTTCCACTCGCCCTGCTTGCCCGATTCTTGCTCCCCTTTGGCCGTCCCCTTGGCCGCTTCGTCGTACCCGAGGGTGCTTCTTGACTCACGTCACCCGCACTCCGCTTTTCACCATTTACCCGGCGATCGCGCAAATACCTATAGCGATATGTTGCCGAGATTATACAAATGTGAGCACACGTTCCATTAAAAAAAGGAAATTCGGGATAAGAATAGTTGGATGGAAGGTGTTCTGCTTCGCCCAGCAGGTCATCATCTCTGATATCTGATACATACGTGTCCAAACCCAGCGATTCGCATGCCAATAGACGGTCCGGTCTCTGTGCCGGAAGTGCGGTCCAAGAAACACCGTCGCCACCAGCGTGGAAATCGTTTACTCACTGGGATGTCTTCTCGTCCAAAGCAGCCTGTAATGGTGGTAGAGGGGGCTGCCCAAGCTCTTGACGCAACCGGTCCACTTCCGTCTTGGCAGCCGCATATTCTCCATCTTGTAAGGCAGCGATCTGCTGACGAAGCTCCACACATCTTCGATACGGCCTTTAGTATCCGATGATAACCGGGTAAGGAATGCTGGCATACTCTCGCGAAATAGATGCTTCAAGCAGGTCAGCCTAGATAATCGTAAGACCTTGTTTGTCCCATGTCATCTGAGCATCCACCTTGTCGCGATCCGAATTTATCTGGTGGTCGATAGGGGTGCATCCAATCAGTAGAGACACTCCTTGCAAATGAAGGAGCTCGAACCTCTGCGAGAGCATTGAGTAATCGCGTTCGTTCGCTCTCAAGTCTACATCATACAACAGATAGATCAGAACATCGTGTGATGGAATACATATGGGTGATGAGACGGGAGGACGGTGTCATCATAAAGTAGGGGTTGTGATGCTTCGCGATGAATACGATGTAGTGACCCGATCATTCGTATCAGACGTACTTATTTTTCTGTTCCCTGAGGTCCTGGATGGCTTTGTCCTTTTGTTCCAGACTCGCATGTGCGGATACGATATGTGCCGTGTGGAGTTGCAGGGTCAGGGAGTGCTTCCTAAGAGGTAAATGCGATCAGCCTAGTCCCGATGGTTTGATCAAAGAGAGGGACCCCCGTGGTGGAGGGTTGTGAACCTACTTGAGCTCGGCGGTTCTCGCGAGTTGGACGAGCTCCTGTGCCCAGTCGCCGGTCGCGACGAGCGGTGGTGGCTTTTGATGTGAAGAAGGTGTCGTCGTTGTGGCATGCGGTGCGACTGTGCTTGGGCCGGCAGAGAGGGACCCCATCAACGAGCCATGTCCATAGTCAGGGGGTGCAGTCGCAGAAAACTGCTGATACATTGATGCAGTGAAGAAGATTGGAAAATAGGCAGACGCAAACTAAGGTTCCAGGGGTCTCTGTGCCAAATCCACCGTAGTTGTGTCGTGGAAGGAGCAGGACTCCGTACACTGTAAGAGGTGTTTGTTCCTGTTAGGATCCAAGGGTGTCCATTCGTAACATCCACAGAGATAACTTGATTCAAATTCTTATCGTGGCCGAAATTTAGCAATCTCCCCGACGGACAATCTCATTCTTCGAGACTATAAACCAAAAAAAATGAGCGTACTAAGACCCTTCATGGCGACCGACATGTTCAAATTTAATAACATGTAAGTTCGGATCACGTCCCCCGGAAAACGCCTGAACCCCCTCCCAGCAACTTGGACGTCTGGACCGAGACTGTATGTGACATTCCGTGCATTCCATCCACAACTCTGACAGGCCGCTCGTAGTATGGCGTCAGCTTTTACTTATCCTATCTTTCACGATGGCCTGAACTGTGCTGCGCCCAAGAGGCACCCAGCGGACGTATGATGGGCTACAGTACGAGCTTCATCCTCGAATATCTCATCGATCCCATTCTTCGTACAGTACTCGGAAAGGCAGAGGGCTCGTCAACCGAATGGCATGGCCACATCACCGCGATCACCGTCGCCCCCGAGTATCGTCGCCTCTCTCTCGCACGCAGCATGGTCAATCGTCTAGAACTCGTTTCTGACCAACACTACAAGGGATTCTTCGTCGATCTTTACGTCCGCTGTAACAATGCGCTCGCAATAAACATGTACGAGGGATTCGGGTATAGCGTGTATCGTAGAGTGAGAGAGTATTATGGCACGCTTGGTGTCGGTAAAGGTGGAAAAGACGAGGAGGACGCATTCGGTGAGTCCGGACCCGCATCTCCGGTCTGCGGAAGTCACACAGCTCCCACAGACATGCGAAAGCCCCTTTCGAGAGATCCCCTGAGGCGTTCGGTGCGAGGAAATGGCCGCGAGGTGATCGTTAATGCAAGCTCCGTATCGTAACCCCTGGTCTTTGATGTGTACGCGGTCCTGAATTAATTGACATTCTTATCACACGTTGCTTCGATCGACCAGAATGCATTCCGATACCTATATACTCAGCGGGGGTGGATCATCAGGACCGAGAGCCGCAAGCTCTTCGTCGTAAAATTTCATCAGAGCAACTTCGTCGGAACAAAAGTCGTGAAGCTTGGACCGAATCTCATCGGCAGCAGCCGCAGGCCTATCTCTGCTCTTCATCGCCGTTCCCATGCGGCCAGCACCCATAAGGCGGTTCGTCAAGAAGAGGAATCCCTGTGCGCCCCCCAACACCTGCACGAACGCAGCTCCTGATCGATGAACGAACTGGGAGTATTTGAACGGAGCTCGACGATAGGAGTAAACCACGTCCACACCCCCGGGGTACATATTCATCGCTTCGACGTCGATGATGAACCCAAATCGTCTCAAAAGTGCATATTCGAAATAGTGGGTTGATTGCGAGAATTCTGGGATTCTCTTTTCCAGGTCAGGGACGACCGGAGGGGGAATGGCCAGGCGTAACGGGAAGCATGATTGGAACGCGTTACGATCCCGGACGTCGCTTATTTCGGTCACGTATGCTTCCACGAGCTTGAGTCCGTATCTCTCAATCGCCCTGCTCCATTGTCGAAGGGTGTCCTCGATGCACCGAGCCGTGGACCCAATCCACTGAAGCTCGAAATGGAAGACTGTACCCGGGTTCTGTATAATGTCATGGTGCAAGATAACAGACTCCGCCTGGTCACTCTTCTATGGAACAGGATCCGTGTCAGCACCGAGTAGGAAAGCTCAAAGGAGCCAAAACCCACTTTTCCAGGATCGACATCAACAATCATGCTCTGCGTAAGGATCATACGTTTCCTCGTCCGCTTCGGGCTGACTCCACTTGGCTTCCCCTGGTTGGACGGGTAGTGATTTCGTCCAATCAGGCTGTCCTCGTACTGTGGGTGGCGACTGGCTTTGAACCACCCTCTGGAAGGCGTGCTGACTGTCACGTACTCCCCACTGAGTTGATAAAAGTAGTGGCTAAAATGCATTCATTGCCAAACTCGAACTCCAAGGCATCAATGCTACTCACCCGTCCAAGAATCCGTGGCGACCCGTGCAATGGATAAAGAGACCTTGATCGAGCAGTTTCGCCCCCCACTCCGCACCCTGTTCTCTCGACGAGACGTCCCTGAATTCCCGAACAAGCCAGGAGACGAAATCGAATCCCGTGAACGAGTCTGGGTATTTCTTTCGATGCCATCGGTGGAGTTTGATGGGTACACCGTCGTCATCGCGCATCAACTTTGCGATAGCAGCGAGAGACATGTCGGCGATTTCCCGCTCGCTCTTCATCTTCTTCCTGAGTGGACCAGCAGCATGTATCTCGTCAAGTTGCGATATGAGCGATTCGTCCAGGACGGAATAAGCGGGACCTAATGTCGTGGGAAGGAGCCTGACGGGAGGTAGCTGTTGTCCCCGTTCATCTGGCGGTTGCCAGCGCGCCTTGGTGAAAATCTCTGCGAGCTTGTCAATACCCATCAGCCGAATTTCTTCTTCGTTCATTTTCTCTCCACTGGGCCCATTCGTTATCTCGGGTGCATCGGCTGACGGAATAACGACGAATCTGGTGCGCCAATAGCGTAGGGACTCGTTGAACTGGTGTTCATAGCCTGCAACTAGCATGTCCAGCCTGTCGAAGCTCGAGGTGAGTGTATCTTTTTTGGCTCGTACAGCCTGCTCACCTATTCCACCCATAGTTCTCCAGTCCATGTGATACGAACTTGGTCTTGAGTTCTGTGTAGCCGACACCCAACTTTGGCCAAATCAAGCACTCGTAGTCAAAGGGTTGCGTTGGAGGCATCCTCCGGACGTATCGACGGACCTGGATGGCTTCCCCAGTATAGGATATCAGGTGTATTTCGTTACTCATACTCAGATATACGGGCTCCTTCGTGGAGTTCAAGACTTCGGCTGCCCCACCCGGTTTGGGTGCGGTGTCTTCCTCGCCCATGAACGATTTGGAACGCTGCAGAGTCGACTTTCCGTCTGATGAGTTTGGGGGACGGAGCACGAATTGGAAGCCTTGGGCAAGTCGGACAGCGACCATGCCTCGCATGACAACCAACGCCCAAGCACGACGGACATCATCGACCGTGCCCTGCACATTCGGCGGCTTGACCAAAAACGAACGCATTTCGGTGGGATCTACGACGAAGTCGTACGAGAAAACATCATACGAAGACTCCAATTCAGCGTTACTCGGGAAATGCTCCACGGTAAGCGGGAGGCAAGAAGGTGTGACCATCGATTTCCACTTGACCTCATGTTTGTATATCGGGGTGGGGAAGATATGCTCCCAGCGACGAGCAAGCGAGGATTGTGTGTACGACACCGCAAACTGGGGACGTGAAGGATTCGTCCGGGAACTCGACTGTGGTGACGAGGATGCTAGTGGTATGTTCAGCGATGTGAGAGTGGTGCTACGACGTTTTCCGAATGTAGGTTCATCACGCGGTGGTGTACTCAGGGGTGAGTATCGCGACATAGAGCCACGATGAGGAATTGAAATCGGTGGTTCCTCTTCGTACGTGCGACTCAGTGTCGTCCTACCCGAGGCAGTCTGGATGATAGCCATGGGTTGGGGTGAACGTGATATGGTTGCAGATGGAGTCACTGGTCTATTAGGTGTGATAGGAACGCGAACAGGTGGGGTGGGTGTTGTTGGGGTGATGTTATGTATCGGAGTGTTTGGCGATGACTGTGGCTCAGCTGCTAAATTACTACGGAAGGGATTGTAGAGCCAAGAAGGGGCGAGCTTCGCAAGCCGTGAGGTCGTGGAAGGTGGAGTAATATTGTCAAGTGTCGCAACATTTGAAACCGTCGTAGAGACGGAGCGACCAGACCTCATGGAGGATTGGGATGGGGAAGTACTCAGTCCAGTGACCGAAGGTACTGGACCATCCTCATTACCTTCGGGCGGAAGTTCCATGATGATCCGACGCGGGCTCTCTTCGATTGGCGTGAAACGTGTAGAAGTAATGGAGGTGCGGTGCGAAGTGATGCCACGCCTTTCGGTGATCGTAGATGAGCGATAAGAAGAAGGTACCACAGTGCTGCTTGAACTCGAAGCAAATGAAGTCCGAGTGCTAGCTATGGGCCTGCTTTCCTTCTTGGATGCAAAGAGGTCTAAGTCCGCCTGCTCCGCCTCAGCCGCCGATGGAGCCCTGTCCTCATTGAATGAATCTCGAGGGGTTATTAGCAAGTCTCGGAATTCGGGCAAGAAAGGAACCTCGATGGTCGAAAGGACATCATGCTCCAACAAACCAAGCATCTGTATTTCGTGCATTTTAGCCCTGGCGATGAACCTAATACAATCCAGACGTCAGCTTGGCTTTCATGAAAAAATTGGTCGCCTCGAAACTGACCTATCCCTCCGAAAGGGCAAGTCCATTTGCTTGTCCCAGAATGTCACACCAATCCAGAATGGTTCCCACCAAAAGGTCACTTTCCCCCGTGCAGTCACATCATTGGGTATCTCATCACCACCCCATAGTGGATCCAAGTCACGAGCGCTGCCTTTCGCGTCTCTGTCAAACTTGGGCTCGTACCCTTGAAAGCTGAAGATAGGACTCTGGTGCAACGGAGCTTTTGCGAGAGAGACGAGGTCAAGCCCGAACCCCTGATCCAGCATTCTGGTCGTCGTCAAGCGTAAGAGCTGTTTGGATACACGAAAGTATCCAGTTCCTGGTGTTATGATGATCGTCGAGACACCTGTTGACGACAAAGAACGGTCGATGTAATGGGTCTCATTGGGATTGAGACCCAGGTTAAGTGCTTCGAGAATGGGGCCATCATGAGCATATGATATTTGTCCGACCAAACGCACTTGGTCAGGTTTGGCAGACTCCATGGAAGCTTGGTGATAGTGGTGTGCTAAGAGAATGTCCCGTTGAAAGGCCCAGAAGGAGTCCTTGAGGAGAAACAGGGTTGGTTTCCAGTCGTTGATGACCTCCAAGTCTGTAATGATTTTGAAAAAATCTTTGTACCACCTTCCATCCTCGTCGCGACGCAAGGGTCCAGCAGCATACACCAGCTCCGTCGCATCGTAATGAACTCTGGATATCAACACAATTGTGACGGTGTGATCTGTGCCCGCTTCTCGCCATTTCGAAAAAAGCGTGGGGAGAAAAGAATGCACAATCTTTTCATAGAAACGCTCGCCATCCCCAGCAAATTGCCACAGTTCACGACAAACTTGGATGAATATCGTGACCTTGGCTGACAGGGACCTATAAATTGCTTTGGTCCTTGGCGTCACGTAGCCTGAGGACACCTGGCATTGGAAACGTCAGGAGAGCAATGGGGCGGTTGCGAAAGCACTGTTGATCCCACCTGTTGGCCCTTGACATAGATGCTCTGAACTTTTGCGGCGATGATGCCGATGAAAGAAATATCCTGGTCAACGAAAACACATTGACCGACCAGATGTTTACCGAGCCTCCACATCTCGTTGCGACCCAAGTACTGATCAGCAAAAGAGAACTCGACATAGTCGGCCGAATGGTCATCCTTGTCTACCTGAACGTCCGTGTGAGTGAACGATACAAATGCAGCACGATCTTGTGTACCTTGGTCACCGTGACTTCGGTGTTGTTTTTCATGGAAAATGCATCGGCAACATTTCTGGGTAAAGATATCTGAAATGATTAGAGATGAGCCGGGACAGACGCGGTGAATTGAGAGGGGTTTACTTGAAGGGTTGGTTTGGGGCAGCCTTCATCTTTGGGCACGGTAAATAGATAACCGGAGGTGTCTTCGGACTGGGTTACGCGTAGCAAGTCTCCCTCTGCAACCCCGGGCCACCATGATCGATTGAGAATGACCTTTGGTGACTCCTTTGGGTCATGGACCCAAGTGTTGAGAACCTTGGAGTCGCCTAGCTTTAGCGGGACACCGGCTGTGCTAGGCGGCATCCTAGCAAGAGACTGAGCGGTGTTGGATCGTTTTCGACCATACTGAAGGACGGGCTGAGACTGGGGATCGGGACGAACCGTGCTCATCGACAATGCGATTCACGGTGTCGTATTGCGCGGGAGCAATTCCGATGCCACCATCGATTTGTCACATTGACCGAGCCACTCGGAACAAACGTTTTCTCTTTCTTTTTTTTTTTCCAGTCCACCACAATCCAACGTTTCGTTGGTGCTGCAGGCGACGCTGGGCGGTGCGAAGCTTCTCGAGTTCGTCGCTTCACTTTCATTCGACATCACACTCTTTTTTCACATTCTGGCGCTCGTTCCAACACCAAGTACTCGCCAATGTCACCAAACCAATCCCTCTTTGACCTCCATGAACTTATCCACGAAGTTCCTGCCCTCGTTGCGTCGTCATCACTCGACTCTAGCTCTTCCATCGGCACTGGATCCCCTACGTCGCTGATACCTGAATCATTGCTACACGATGCCCGCTCCTCCCTAAGTTCCTCTCATAACACCCCTACCGTGAAGTTTGCACCGCTTCCGCAAATTGATCCTAATAGGAAGCGGTCCTTGGCACCCATCGGTGCATCTGCACGTTCGCGCCGCAAACGGGTTATTCAGCAGGAAAGTGGATCTATATTATGGTCCAAGGACGACGTGCCAGAGGAGGATATGGAGGATCCAATCGTCACGTTTGCAAAGTTTGTAAAGAGGACAGGCAAAACGCTATGGCGGAGAGTGAGGCAGGGTAGCAAAGCTGCTCCGCAGGAGAAAGTGTCATATCCTGCCGAGCCTATCCTGGACATCAGATCCATTGTCCACCCGGGCGATATGGCACTAGGGGAGAAGGGTCTACGCGTGCCGGAGGTTGTGGGTGGGGGGGATAAGCGAGGGCGTCGAGCCTCTTGGTCGCCATCGGCCGAGCGCAGGACGCTTAGCCTGGACGAGGCGAAGCGAAGGAGCACAAGTGACTTGCCTCATTCAGTGATTTCATAGCCGTTCGTATTACAGCCATTTTGCTTGTTGGATGGTTGCGTTTTTGTTACTGGGTTGCACTACGTAGGTATGTAGGCACGGAATGTACCTGGACTCGGTTCGTTCTTCTCGCTTTGAGCCGGTACTTGGTGCTATCAAATGAAACCTTGACTGCACTGCCAGTGCTGTCGGCAAGCTTAGACCACCTTCATCTTGTTCTTTCATTTCTTTCATTTCCTTCCTTCCTTCTCCCTTTCCTTCCTCCCCCTCATCAACTTCCATTCAATTCGCGTCCCGTCGCAGTGATACCCCTCCCCGCTGGTCGCCTGCTTGCTTCCAGGTCTAGCTTAGCATGTCCTGTACCCCAACTCCTACAGCAACCCAGTATGCCACGGTCGCAACCTTCTCCCCGTCAACCTCGTACTCTCAAAGTGCAGCAGACACCCAGGTTATGACCACCATTGTGCAGCAGTCGTGTGTTGCTTCAGGCACAATCAATGGCTCATCGGTTGGGTGTGTATCAAGCACGCAAGTCACGGAGGTGGATACGGTGGGAGGTGGGTGCTCTTACCTTCAGTTAATTTTGCTCCTATCCTCGTCATCCGTGTCCTTGGTGTCCCGAGACCGTGACGCGCTTCGGTCGCTCTAGTGCGCCTAGAATAGACAAGCTGTGATCGTGAGCTGATCATCTTTGCTAGGTGGTGGCCAAACTGCGCAAGTACCGATTGTCGTGACCGTCCCAGTCACAGAAATCGAGCCCACTCAGACTCTATTTGCTCCATGTCCTAACGGAGGAGGGGGCTCATCTGCGGCGCAAACGCCTGCCCAGCCTTCTATAAATACCCCGCTGACTACGACCATCCTTGTTCAAAGCACTCCCCCGCCCTCTACAGTGGTTGAGGCGACCTCGACCACGCTTGCAGATGGCTCAGTGGTGCAGACCGTCGTCACAGCGATTACAACGCTACCCCCCACTGCCGTTTACGTGCCTACCTCCTTTGCCAACCCTACCCTGCAAAGTAACAGTAATGCTTCACAAGGGTCAGGAACAAATGTTGCGCCCATAGTCGGAGGTGTTCTCGGTGGATTCCTTGGACTGATAGCAATTGTGGGATCCCTCTGGTGGTTATGGTAAAACCCATGTGCTTTCCGTTTCGAATATTTACTGATGATATCCCATAGTCGGAGGCGTCGATCGTGGGATGACATCTTTGAGAAGGGGGAACTCCAGACTGACGACACTTTGGCACCTGCTGTACCCGTACGCCGTGAGCGTAACAGTCGCAGACCCGATTCGAGTGCTGAGCCCAGGCCTTACCAATACGGACTTGTTGGGCACGTTATCCCCCCTGCCGCAGCTGGCGAGCCAGTGAGGGCGTCGCGTCATGGCTCGGTCAGCAAACACTCGGGCTTACACAGCCGCAACACGTCGCTTTCGGCAACGCCGTTGTTACAAGCTACTCACACAGGATCTTCAAGGCCTTCCACTGCTGGATCTATTTTGACCGTTCAAGCCCATCCTGGACCGAGGGTGCTGAGCCCTGTTGCCAGTACTGAGACAGGGCACGGCCGTTCATTGTCTACTGTCTCACAATCCAATAGCACGAGGCCACTGCTAGACGGCCAATTGACACCGGCACTGCTCAGTGCCTGGACACCAAATACGGACGACCTAGCGGCTCTTGAACCACTGGATCGTTCTGGGAGCCCTGTCTCCCCTGCCGAACCACGTGTCTTGCAGATCGCCAACGATGGACCTCCTTCGCCCACCGATACTGTGGTGCGGGGTGCGCGTCGGACATCTTCTGGACCTCCATCGAATGTCATCGTGCATATGGACGGCGGGCGGGTTCGCGAGAGCTCCTCAACAAGGCTGCACACAGATCCGCCTGCGTATTCACCCTAAGCCTTGCACGATGCGCCATCACGGAAAGTGGGCAACGTCCCGCGTCACGACTAACTACGAACGTACCTAGCATCACAAGGACGTCCTTTACGTGGACTAAATTCTCGCATCTCTGTTGTGCATACTCCTTCATTCTAAGCAATTCTGTAGTCTATATGAATCGTACATGCAATATTCTTTCCTTGGTGGGCAGCTTGTACATATTGCGTTGATCTTGATAGATACACTAGTAATGGGATTAGGTTTATTTACCGGATCCTTTTGTGCTGAACGTGGACAATGGGAGGTGTGTTACGTAATTATCGAAGACTACTCTTTTTGTGAAAGCCTTGAAGCGGTTTCTCTGGAGAACAATAGAACGCGCTGGTCAATGGCGACGTGCAAGGCTGGACTATATAAGTTTTCGTCCCAGGTTCATGGCATGTATCTCATTCCTCATTCCCTTCTTTTGGTCTCCTTTCATCCGGTGCTGGGTCACCCCATCCTTTCTCCCTCACACTCCATAGCATATCCTCATGGCACCCATATCCACCTGTACGTGTCTACCCCTACCCATCCCATCGTTTACTCATCTATTCATACAGACATTTTCTTTGGTCTCAATACTGTCCGTGTTCTTAGCATCGTATCCCTTCTGCTCGTCTTCGCAAGCAGCATCCTTGTCATGGTCACGGACATCGAGGCTGTCAACGCCTTTAACTCGGCCAAGCAGAGCAGCAATACCACCAGTCAAGCTTTCGTCGACTGTGAATATATTGGGTAGGTGCCTACCTAACATTCTTTGTCACACCCTCACATCTCCACAGCGACAGTACCGTACCAAATCAGATTGGCGGTGTCTTCTGGGCGGTCATAAATCGCCTCCTCATCATCTTCCAAGTCATCACCCTCATTTTGTCCGAACTTGGCTGGCCCGCCGCATTCTTTGATCGCTTCTTCCCCGTGTTAGGGACCCAGTTTGGTCTCGGTGCATTGGGCATATTCCAGGGACTGTATGTCTACTGCTATCCTCTTTGATGTGGCGACATGCTCATTTTTGTATAGAATCGGCGCGTCAGTCCTTTCTCAACACGTTGACGATTTCACCCTCGTGGCTGCCTTCTTCCTCTTTGTCATTGGTTGCCTCAACATGCTTCTTGGTCTTATCTTCCGCGAGTCGGCAAAGCAAAGACGCTCCATCAAGGCATGGCGTGCTGGTCCTCAGGACACCCTTCCCACTCACCTGCCTCCTGCCGCAAACCTAAATCGAACTGGTACTTCAACATCAGGACAGTCTTATTCTTCGACAGTGTATGAAGAGAAGGGTCGTGATTTTACCGAGTTCGGTGCCGCAAGGAGCGCGAGCCGCGCTGGATACGGTTTTGGACGTCAAGGTGAAAAGGCAGCAGGAATGAAGGGTTTGTCATGTCCACCAATGTTATCTCACGACAATGTGTGACCGGTCTTTCAGGCTTCCTCATCTCCAAGCCCCTCGAAACGCTACCGCGTTATGCCGCACGCCCAACTAGCGCACCCTCTACTGCCTCTCGCTCACAATCACCAACACTCGTTCCCGAGCCACACTTTCAATCTAGCACCACTGCCCTATGATTCCACGTCCAGATCATTGATTGATTACGGATTGTCACGATCAATGGATGACCCTACTCAGGCACTGTAGACTTGCACACGCACCAGTATGCCGGAAGGACCTTCAAGCTTTTGGACATTCCGACCTAACACAACTAATATTCCGTGTTACTGTAATACTTGTATTTCTCAGCTGGCATGATATGATGTAGCTTTAGCCCCAAAATTAATATAACATTGTCATTCATCTTGTATTACGTCCGTGATTCCACCAACATCACCTGGAATGATAGTCAAACGAATGTTATCCAGAATCATCGGACATATCCATGTCGACCACTGATCTATCATCTGTAACATCAACAATCCCCTCAGATCTAAAGGATGGCGTTGATTCTCTGCTTCGCAACAGGGTGAATGTATGCACAGGGGAGTTCGATATGAGAGGAAGCGGCGGGGGCGTAGTCGATGGTGGAGGGGGGACGAAATCCTTGACAGTAGCTTCCACAGTCGAACAACTCGAGGCACCAAACGTACCAGGCATTCTCCATGGCGGCACTAATGGGGTGTTATTTGTGCCCAAACCACCCGAGAGTATGCGTTCCCAGAGTGCCCTTCTTTCCGGGGTGAATGTAACACTCACCCTAGGAGGCGACGAAGCCACGCTGTCCAGTGGTGTGCCGCTGTAAATAGAGAGGGCTGTGGAGGAGAAATATGTATTAGGGTAGGTGGCCCATCGAGTCGGTTCTACATCGACAGACGTGGTCGACGAACTCGCTGCTGGTGAAGGATCTCGCATGCTGAACAGTCTTAGGTCAATTTCTTCATCACCGTCCGCACCCTCGAAGATCGTGACTGAATCCCATTCTGTAGCGGCGACCTGCTCGGCTTCTAGAATGCGGGAATAAACCAATTCCATCGGGTCTCCACAGCCAACCCACCCGGGAGGGTAGCCCCAGTATGCCATGCTACGGAGCCACTCCACCGTGTTCCCCGGGTCCCCCTCCTGTAATCCAAGTGCGTCTCGCAGAAGGGGACCGCGAATCACACCCGGCTCATAAGATCTAAGCCATTCAAGCCGTTGTTGTTTCCATGCCTCGGCTACGTAGAAGCGGGTGGTTTCCTGTCCGATGAGATCGGGATGGTGAAAGTTGAAGAGCTGGCGTGATAATGAGACCAGCTGTCGATCGATAGGTTCTGGGCACGACGCAACGGCGTGGCCGGGAGAACCACAATTAAAACACAGTCTGAGGTCTTGCCCTGCAGACGGGAGTATTTCATCCCTTTCTTCTCCAAGCGCAATATCGGGAATTCTGTCGTACAGGCAAGAATGCCAGTGCCCGAGAAATAAAGCAGAGGGATATATAGAAGATGTAGTGTCGACAATGAAACAGTCGTCGGGACCATCGACTATTCCGTCGACTGCTCGGACACCAGTTTCGCCTCCCGTTGCTTCAACGCCTCGAGCACTGTGGAAGCATCCCAGCGACCCTTGGCTATCTCCTTCCCGTCGAGATGCAGGGCGGGTATCCAGTAAACGTATTTCTTCTTCCACTTTTCCTGGGCTTTTTCCTGGATGTTGATGACTTCCAGGTCGAATTCCCGCTGGGCGCTTTCGATGAGTTTTGAATGCTGAACAAATACGAGCGGCTTACGCACCTGTTTCTTCACTTTGGCTAGTTCGACCTTGGCGATCTGGACGGTTGCGCTCGTCACTGGACATTTATAAGTGCTGCACAATACCTACCTCACACAGAGAGCACTGAGGGCCTGAGAAGAGGGTCAGACGGGCGATTCTAGCTGCCATCTGGGTGGCTGGCAGACTTGGTGGGATAGTGGCTGTGTCGGAACTACAAACAAGGACCTATTGCCGGACCCGGTTTGATTCCGTTGCGCGAGGTAGTCCATGCTCTGCTACTTGTCCGCGCCAGTTTACACTCAATGAACTGCTGGAATGTCCATTCAAGAACCAGCCTGGCTGAAGAGAAGTAAGCTCTATTGCTCTATCCACATTCCTCATTCTGACGCATCCCAGCACGACCATGTCCGTTTTTCTCTCAAGGACGATGTCTCTTTGCAGACTCTTGCAATTTTCTTCATGATGTTAAAGTGAGGAATGCTGTTGATGAGCCGCTACTTAGCGTCAAGCAGCCATCTCTTCCTCCCAAGCTCGTGCTCGATCCCCCTTCTGTCGTCATCAACTCTGCCAGCCCCCGTTCGGTCAACCTAGCGAGCTCGGAGAGTCCAGCGAACTCCATCCAAGACTCGTCGCGCTACTCAGGACTCTTGTCCGTGCTTTCCGATGTCATTGGTCCTTCCTCCAATCCTCCCACCGCCGAACCCGACCCCGAAGCTACCTTGGTTGATCCATTTGGGTACCAAATGGAATCTTTCTTTCCTGAAGCGGTTGGTGAACTTGTCGCCGAGTTCCAGCCCGTTCCTGATGATGAGGATTCCGCCGACGGGGATCCTACATCTTATTTCGTGGAGGCTACGGAAACCTATGAATAGGCTCAGAAGTCGAAGAAAGTGGTGACGACGAAGATATGGACGACCACGGGGAGGAGGATCCTACCGTGGTGATGTCAAACAGGCAATCTACCTTCTCGTCGTTCACCGGCGCGTCTCTATTGGCTTCTCCCCGGAATAGTGTCTTCGGGGAGTCTTCTGCAGCTAGTCCCATTGAGGACGGTACGGTGGACCTCTTGTCCCCCGTTGAACTGTCGGCTAAGCTCCAACCGTTTCCTATCCCTTCGTTGTGTTCCAAGATCAAAAGAGGGGATTCAATAGATTCAGGATATGCTGATGGAGACACTTGGGTCAGCCCTCTTCCATTCCCGCGCTCCCCACCAAGAAGCATTCGATCTCCAGTGACATTCCTATCTCATTTACGGCGACCATCACATTCTTCTTCCGCGCTCCAGGACAGGAGAGTATCGTACGATGTCGGTGCTCTACGCCCATCCGCTCGTAATCTCATTGGGGTCATCAAGGAAGTCGAGTCTGATGAGAGTTCGGAAGACAATGAGGATACTGCATATGCTATTTTGGGTGCCTATGACACGTCAGCTTCCGAAGAACAGGGTGAAAACGCTTGTGACGCTTTGCAAGTGGATGTCGCTGTTGTTGCGGCAGAGAAGGCCGAAGAAGACGATGAGCTATCGGAGGTTCCCGCAGTTATGCGTAGCCCGCGGCGCTACTCCCCTGAACACCTCCACCCAACGAGGGAATACGATCTAGATTCATGCAACCAACCAACCTTCGTTTCCGATGACAATCTGTCCTTTAAGACCGCGCTTTCAACGCAACCTTCATATGAAGACTTGAGCGATATCTCTAAGGTATCACCTGTCAAGCAAGACTCCCTCTTTTCATCCTTTTCGGGCTGTTCAACTTCCAACACGTCGGTACCCTCGCATTGCGGTGATACAAACGAACTCTTGGAACAGCCCATTGTTGGTTCGCAGGTGTGCGAGTCTTCTTACCACGTCACCGCGACGGGTATGGCATGTCGGATTGGCAGCCCCGGGGCCTCTGAGGCAAGAACCCCAGAGGAGTGTTTGCTCTCGGAGGAAGTTGCCATCGACTCGAACGTAATATTTATCTCTGCTAGCGCCGATGATCTTCAGGGACTCGCTCCAGAGAAGGCTGTTTCCCCGCGGGGACCCCTGTCCAGTGTTTTTCGTTTCGATAGACGCTCCCCGATATCCAGTCCGTCAGCGGATACCTCCCACAGTCTGTCTTCGGCCAAGGACATTCTCGGCTATGTCCCTCTAGGCACCGGTAATCTCCGGGAATTTGCTCCAGAAAAGGTTGTTACCCCGCACGAATGTTTGTCTGGCGCTTTGCATCTCGATAAGCACCTTCCGAAATCGAGCTCGTCAGCAAAGAAGATCTCTTGTCCTCCTTCCGTCAAGGACGCTTTCAGCTCGTTTCCTCCAGGTGCCGATGATTTTCGGGAATCTGCCCCAGAAAATGTTGTTGCTCCGCGGGAACGTTTTCCCGGTATTTTGCGCTACGATCGGCGTTCTCCGAGATCGAGCCCGTCAACGAAGAGCTCTTATAGTCCATCTTCATGCAAGGACGCTCTGGACTATGCTCCTACAGGTGTCAGTGATGTTCAGGAATTTGCTCCAGAGAACATTGTTGCTCCGCCGCAACGCTCGTCCAGTACTTTACATTTCGATATCGCCTCTCCGAAATCGAGCTCACCAACAGAGAGTTTCCATAGTCCATCTTCGGTCAAGGACGTCCTCGGATACGCACCTGCAGGCACCGATGGCAACGATTCTGGGTCCCTGGTGCCTTCGCCCACCGTTTTACACGGTTGCCTCGCAGAATCCACCGCAGCTGAGGCAGACCAAAGTCTGGCCGTGGAGGACAGTCTGGAGTCCGATGAAGTCACTGAATCTTTCAATTTGGAGTGTGACAATTTCACTCAACGGTTGTCATTTCCTCTTCCTCCTCCTTTTCTTCCAGCCGAGTTTGTCGAACACTCTACCCTCAGTGGTGAAGAAGATACGTCTGTCTTGTCCGAAGCAGTTGTTGCAGATCTCGAAAAGGATGCGTTAAACACATGCACAGGGTCGCAGCATGAAGAAGTGCAACGGATACGCTCAGGCTCCGACCTGACGGAGAAAGCGAGGCCACGCCAGCTCCCTTCAGAACGATTTTGTGATTCCGATGCTTATTTTACTCTGCGAAGGAGTCGAGCTGCATCCGATCTCACTGTGAAAGGAAAGTCACCTCCTGTGACTACTCCTGGGGACACTTCTTATATATTGAGGTCGCCATCACCGCTACTGGAGCAGCTGGGTCGATCCGAGTCCGTGCAGTCACTCTATGATCAGTATTTTGACGATGGTACTTCCGACGATGGCTCAGAGTTCTTTAGTCTCGCGCATAAGGACACGGTTCTTTCTGATTCGTCTGGGCCCGTGGGGGAACCATCCCGAGGGGTTCGCATCCAGTCTCTGGATCTCATATCCCATGTCTTCCAAAGGGTATCCGCTCCATGCTCTGACGGAAGGTCTAGTAATTCCGGTACAGATTCTCCACGGTCTGAACCCGTCCTCCGTCCTCTTTTTACTGGGCGGAGAACACTTTTGCGTTCTTCCCTTTCCGAACTCGTTCCGAAGGCAAATCCCGCCAACGCCGAGGAGTCCCCTCCCACACACACGTCTACCCGATTGCAGGTCAGGGAGATTGGAAGTACTATGGTCCCATTAGGGTTCCGGCGCCATAAACCGCAGGTATGTGGGTGATTTTGATTGAACGACCCTCGGACTTACTTGTCACTTAGCCTGCGGCGACACAATCGCTACGAAGTGCATCACAGCTGTTGCATACTGTGCTCCCCGCGTCCGAGCTCCGAGAGGTGTTGCGCATTCGAACCGATGTAGCAGAAGAGGGTTTGCGTCCAAGATGTTCTTCTGCGAGCCACGTTTTCCCCTCACCACAGTCACCCTTACCTGTGAAACCGATGTCTGCTCCCCCCACAGGCGGGTTGAAACAGCTCCGCCTCGTTAGTAGCTTCCTGACAGCTTTGCTTCTCCCACTGACCCCCTCGCCCAGCCCTCCATCATGAATAAGAGATCCTCCATATTGTCTACCCAATCGTCGAGCATTGCATCTAGCATTTTTTCCTGTGAGTGCTGTGATTCATCAGTCACCCTCCAACATTGACAAGTATCATCCAACAGTAGATCATATATTCAACTCATCTACACCGCAATCTCCCAGTGTATCATCTACTACTTCGATTTCACGTAATTCATTGGTATGTCAGTTGGCTTCTCCGTGGAGCTGATTAGTTAACTGGTGGCAGCTTTCGTCTTCATGTGAACGAATACCCGAGCAAATGTACCATACCCTCAAGCGCACCAGTTCCAACTCTCTCATTCTGCAAACTACCGATGATGCTTGCTTTGCGTCGCAATCTTCTTCGACTCGTCGCGATTCACGATCCGTTTCTGCACCCACTCAACAGCCAAACTCTTGGCGTTTATCGCATTATCGAGCAGGTTCTCGAAACTATACTCCGGCTGATGGTATCCATCGTTTTTCTAGGAGGACTTCGACATTAAATCTTTCTTGCGTTGTGGACGAGGAACAAGAGATTGACGAGCATGATTCTACCATATCACGACCCATCCAATCCAAACACGCAGATGACTGGACGTATTCTACTTCTGTTCTCGCAGCGCCGGTTCACGCTATCGCCACACCGAAGCCCACCCTACTTTTCGCTATTGCTAGTGACAATGTGGACCAAGTGCGCCAAGTCCTTGAGAGCGGCGAGGCAGGTCCAAACGATTCCGTTGGACCCCAATCCGCTCTGGCGTTCACACTCACCAACGACAAACTGGCGCACAAACAAGAAATCGTTAAAGCGCTGCTTGCATACGGTGCAAACCCCTCAGCATTGCAGAATCCAACCTTGAACCCCGCGTCACGCAGAGAGGGTGATGAACCAAGCACTCCGCCCCCCGAGACCACATTGGAAGGAATGGACCCAGCGACGAGGTAATTTAAGCCGCTTGTTTTCGTTTCCTGACTCATTCGCGTTATGAGTAGATACTTCGTTGCTCGAGCCGATGCAGCTCATTCTCGTCAGACGTCACAGCTAATCTACCGCTCGTTCTTCCGCCCTTTAACGCGGGTTCGGTATGATGTCATTGGGCAAGACTGGGCCTTGGAGCAATTGTTCCGCGTTCTTAGCATGCATTCCCAGAAGTTGGCCGTGGCTCCTATCGTAGTTTTACTGTGTGGTGCGTAACTCCATCCGTTGGCATTCGAAGCCGTACGAATTCTAGTACAGGTCCGAGCGGTCACGGGAAGAGCTTGCTGGCACGGAAATGTACGTCTGCTTCCATCATGCGCGGTTTGGCTCCTGACACCGTTGAATAGTTGGATCCTTGCTTGATGTCCCTACACACACTGTAAATATGACTACTCTCCAATCTACTCATGACATCTGGCAGTCATATTCTATGAGTCCGTATGAGGTAAGCCAGACTATCTACCACACGGACACCAGCTGGAAACGAACGACTTTGCAGGAACCCTCTTCGTGTACTCTCGCAGAATTCTTGATAGAAAACGAGGGGAAGAGATGTGTAGTTGTCTTGGATGTGAGTGTCTTACATCGATAGGCTGGACAAGGGTCTCATGTAGTATTCCAGGAAATCGAGAAGGTTGAAGATCAGAAGGCGCTCTGGTCTCTCCTGATGCCATGGGAACTGGGTTCGTCTTCAAAGTTGATTTCCGTGTAGTCATGCTGATCGCCGGACAGGTCGATGTTCGTTGGAGGCTGGAAAACGTCACGTCAATGCGTGCAATGTCATTTGGCTAGGCACGTCGAATGTTGGTCATGAGTTGGTCTTCGAACACCACGAGAATCGTGCGGAACCAGACAAACGAATGTCTCGTGAGGAGTACCTTGAGCTAACGGGTATGCTGCGACCTCGTGTCTCGCACTGCCTTGGGGTATGATCCTTTTCTCTCGTAGAAAAAACTTGCCTCATACTCCCACGACAGGCCTCATTGGTTTCTCGTGTCACCACAGTCCTTCCCTTTGTGCCCTTCACGCTGGATGAGAAGAAGGCTATTACCGCGGAGGCCGTCTATGCACTCGCAGGAGACGCTTCCAAGATCTTGTCTCCTCAAGATGTAGAGTCTCTGGTCACGAAGGCTTTACCGAGCTACCACCCTAGCGAAGGAGCACGGTCGCTGCATAGAGCTATATCGAATATCCTGGTCGACGCGATCTAACACACGCCGTCAGATGTCTCCGAACTGCAGAGGCATTGTCGACATCATTTAATCATGTATCTACTGCTACATCTAGGCACAGGTCCAATCCAGCACATGCACTATTGAATCCTCTTGGGTGACGCTGAATGGTCAAGACAGCGAGTTTTCTGAATCTCTTTAACAATGGGAGTAACGGTAATGGTTTCATCCCGTTCACTGCCATGTCTCCCCTTTGCGACATCATGTGCATCATATGGGTTTTCCGGAATCCGAATCCGAGCACCGTGTCAGTGCAAATTCATTCCGTCCGTGCTTTCTTGAAGGATTACGCCTCTCCTTATCAATTTACTTGGTTTGCTACTCGCTCCGCATTTTCCGGGTTGACTACTTTTAGTACCCTGGGCAATAACAATCCACGGCGCACCCTCTTCCACTTGCACACTCATGTCGCGTTTCCATCACGGTTACGGTGCACCGCTGCTTGATTCCCGGAACCTCTATCACCACCTTCCCACGTCCCCCGGGGCCTTACTGTCACGAACAGCAGTGTTAAGTGATGCAAGCGTTGCTAGGGGTGATGGTACCTTGGGGCCTACATAGGCTCGGCCTGAGTCTTACGAGGTGTATCCACTTCCTTTGCCTGTCCTTGACGGACACGTTGTTCGTTAATTAACTTAAACGTTTGTTCCAGCCAGCGCATTCCCTCCACCCATGAGTTCTCCTCACGTTCCGGCTGGTCCCCGGGAGGTCGCACCAACTTCACAGACTTCGCAGTCTGTCACATCTCCAACAGTTACCCATCAATCAAGCTCGAGCAGCATAGGCATTTCACCCGCCTCGACCGCCTCGATCGCTGTCTTTCTCTCACTCATTACGCTGGCTACCCTAGGTATGTTTAGTTAGATTCCCTCTTCAGAGAGGATCGGATTTACCCACGACTGCGTGATGAAGCAATCACTATCTGCTGGGTACGAAAACGGCGGACAGTATCAAAGGTGTCGGATGAACGACTGTTGGAAAAGGCGGCGGTACACGACGTTGAGGCTCTGGCTGCGACCCGCCCGATCGTCCCCGCCACCCCTCTACCGGACGTGCGCTGGACACCCCAGATCCGCTCAATCAGCGGCCCTATGCCAGACGAGGACTGGGACAGAAAATCTGCAGCCCTGCATCCTAAGCGTGCACGATCCCCTCCTCCATCCAATTTCATCAAACCCCGCAACCTGTTTCCAGATCCCTATCCTAAATCTGCACCGGCGCATGCACCGTCCTTTTCGCAAAATGAAACCCCCCACCCGGCAAAGAGTTGGAGAGGGGAACTGTCCCCCCCGGTGACACCTCAGGCTCTCGCGGTGAGCGGTATGCAAACCCGGTCTTTGGGTAGACCTGGGCTAGGATCAAAAGAACTAGTGATGTAATGGCGATTTACGATATTTTGGGTTCATTCTATGGTCGGGCCATGCTGGTCACGGCTCTACATGCGCTTTAGCTAGTGCTTGCGATCCTATTTCGGAAGCTGGCTGGGACATGGCTAATACCAAACATTTATTCCGGTTATTATCGGTATTTTAGCGTGGCGTTAACTTATTCGAATATCGTAGGCAGTACTTGTCGAGGCTCACCGGGAATGATGAATGACAATCGGCTCCCAATGTAGCATAACAAATGCATTGAGTTACAGTATACTACTGTATATGGGATGGTGTATCGAGGTGGTCCTGCTCTATTCCTCTGGGAACTGTGCTTTCCGCCTGAACCTTGCCTGGTCTCGCAGCCACTGTAAGCCGTATTAGAAGGAAAGCCGGAGGAGAATACCGCGACACGTACCTGGCGGTATTGGTGCAGCGAGCCGATTTTTTCTCCTGATAGTTTAATAATGAATCAGAAAGAGTCAGAGACGAAATGTCGGTAGTTCCACACCATAATAGTCCGGAACGGGATTGTTGGCACTTTGTGCGGTAGGGTCAACACGATTTTTGACTATATGTCTATGGAACTCGCGATCCTTTGCTTCTATAAGGGTGAGAGTACGACGATGAGTCATTCTCCAGCAAGTTGAACCGATCGCGGGGCCCAGAAGGTATCCGAGACCTTGGAAACGTTGAATACGAGGTTACGATGGTCATTTGGATCAACTCACCCATGCACGCCATTGTACAAGCACCATAAAAGAACATGGGGTCAATTCCCTGGAACATAAACCGTCAATATCCACTTTAACGCGTGCCGTGAAACTGGGGACTGACCATGATCGGTTTGGTCGCGTCCGTCTCTAGAGATCCAAAGTATGCGGCTCCACCCACCAGGCCGAGGAGGGAGGAAGGGATGGTCAGGGCCTGAGAAAAGCGCATCAACAGGTAGCAATTCTGGGGGAAGTGGGAACAGTGTACCGTCTCCCATCTGCGCTTGCCGCGTCGAATGTCGAGGTATTCCGGCCATGTTATTGTGTCCTTGGAGGATCCAGAGACGGTGCTGGAATTGTTCCGAATAAAAACAGTTTTCTTTTGTGTGGGCCTCGTTGTCGGTGAGATACGAATTCCGCAACCATACGAACGTTTCAACAAGGACGCCATGAAGATCGAAGTTCAAGCTTTGGGACGGGTACCACCTCGAACTGGAAACCAGAAAAAGAAAGTATTTCACACGACTATGGTGGCCAGTCACACCGAGAGGAGTTGGACACGTCCCGAACGCGCCCTCCGAACTCGTCATGCAGGCCCGCGACGGAACACGACGCCCGCCACCATCCACGTACTGTCCATTTTGCATGGATAGATACGGGTTACCTGTCATCCAGGCGCGAGATGCCGCCGACGCATTCTCGTTGAGCAACCTTCTTCCTGTGGGGACCATAACAATCACAGTCCATGACGGGGAATCGCCGTGCCCCCGCGCATCCGACGCTCGTGATTGGCACTCACTTCCTGTGCGGAATTTGTCGACTCACCCAGCGGACACACTTTTCCGAGAACTAGTGTTTCTGACCGACCATCTATTTCTCCGGGCAACATGCAGACTTGGTGCCAGTGGACACATAGTTTTCATCAGACTTTATCTCATTCCTAACGACCTGCCGAATGTCCATGGATTACTACACCGTCGCTCCGAAACTGTGCTCAAGGAAGCTCGACGTCATATGCATAGCATCATACCACTGATCGAGCAAGACGATGGCTTGTGGAACGCAGATGAGGCTGGTCTCGATGCTCCGCAAAAGCACTTCTTGCCCAGCCACGTTGTTTGTGGAATTCAAGTCTTTCTTTGATGTTGGTGTCGACCATTGTCAACAGGATAACCGCACCATGACCGAGATCTATAGTGATCTACCCTCCCCGATCCTGAACCCACCGGTGAATGGGAGTACGACACTCTCCCACCATGTTGCATCTGGAGATGCAATATGGGGTCTAAGAACCATACTATATGGCTATCAGCGACGCTCAGTCGCTGTCATGCTCCACAAGGAATCAAGTACTAGCCCTGTTCTGGATCCATTGTACATTGCTGTCTTGTGCATGTCAGGCACCTATTGTTATATCCAGCCATTGACCATGTCTGTGCTGCGAGAATGTCCTACATTTTCCCCGTCTCAAGCAGGCATACTCTGTGAAGAGTTAGGTATGTTTGTGTCAAGCATGGAAGCCTGTAACTTAGCTCTGTACTAGGAACGGGAAAGACAGTCATGATCATTGCTCTCGTTCTTGTGACTGCAAAGCAACTCCCAGATCCAGAGGAATCCTTGGTGGATGAGCGACCAGTGATGACACCTTTGGCTTATCATCACTTCCCTTCTGCAGAGCATGCTCTTGCAAGGGATAGAGCTGGTTTGGGCTGGAGGGCTACTCAACAAGTACCAACCCTTGTTGAACTTCTTGTGCACTATTTTTCTTTGTTGAAAGCCACCACAGGTTGCCCACCATTCATGGATGAACTCGAAGCCAGCCATCTGTGGCCATTTATACAAGCCAATAGCCCCTTTTATCACCATTACAACACCGAGCTTGCTGCGGAAGCACTGAAAAGGCCGCGTCGTCGTATTACACTCAATCTATGTCCTCGGACTATGTACCTCTCCTCAGCCACCCTAGTGATTGTCCCCTTGACCTTGTTGGGTCAGTGGAAGACCGAGATTGATAAACACTGTGATGACTGTGTTCGGTATCTCATTGTCCGCCCTTCCACAGATCTTCCTGATGCCAGGAAGCTTGCATCAGATTATGAGGTAGGTGGATGCATGATTTCGAGTTTGAATACTTGAGTAACAATTCCTTCTCAGCTGGTCATCATGAGTGATATCCGTATGCAGGATGTGTGGTTCTTGGTGCAGAGACTAATACTCAGCAGGTTTCCACAAAGAGTCCAAGAAGAACAAAGTGGAAAAGCTCCATGACCTCAAATCTTGTACTTGCCCGTGCTTGGCGGGATCCCGAATTCCTGATTGTCACTGTCCTGGAGACCCTGATGTTACTCCTCTCTTGCAGGTACGGTGGAAGAGGTTGGTTATTGATGAAGGCCATATCGCTGGCAATATGGCGGGTACCATCAACTATTTTGTTCGGCAATTAAGTATCCAACACAAGTGGATTGTCACTGGCACACCCACATCCAACATACTTGGTCTCAAATTAGGTCGTATGACTGACGAGCAGGAGTCCGACCATCATGTTGACTCGGTTGAGTCTGATCTCAATTACTCTCATCCTGGCTCCCCTGTGGCTACGTCTCCTAGTCAGGATGATGGGCGCCACGTGCGCATTTGGAGCAGCTACGATCGTCTCAACCTACGCAAACTGGGGACCATGATTGGAGATTTCCTTGCTGTTCCCCAGTTTCATACCGACTCGAAGAGCTTCACGGTCCATGTTTCAACACCACTATGCGGTCGACGTGGACCACAACCTGGTGCTATCGATGTTCTCAGCCAGGTGATGCAAATGGTGATGGTCCGTCATAGGTAAGTCAAAGAATGTATTGTTGCCTACCCGTGTTTACCTCCAGCTCGTAAGAATCGAGGATGTGGAAAATGATGTTTTACTGCCTCCGATGAAACACGACATAATTCACATGGATTTGGACAATTATGCTCTCAAGTCGTACAATGCGATGCAAGCCTCGCTCGCAATAAACGCTGTTGATTCACAGCGAGTAGGCACGGTAGGTCGATATAGATCAGTATTGTGTAGTTCTGTTGCTCAGCTTGACCCAGGATTACCTTTTCCACCCAAGTGTACGTCACGAGGCATTTCCACTATCTGAAACAGTGCTTTTACTTACCCTCGTCTGAGCCAGAAAGCCAAGGAACTACAGACAGCGATAAATAATTCATCACAGTAAGCCCCTGGGAAATTTCCATTCTATCTCGCCACTTTCTGAGATTGCAATCTCTAGGGGCCTCTTCTGGTCATCTTCAGACATCTTGTACAACGTAGACGAGATCTGTCGTCTTGCGGATAACTACAAACGTCGCACAGTCAATCGGGTGGCACGTCGGGAGGCAGGTCTTGAGGACTTGGACCTCCTACGGCAAGCGCTGGAACATGCGTATGGATTATCTTCATTGCATGGACGCCTGACTCACCTGGTTATGCAGAGCCGCCGCCGCCAACGACGGGATATGGAGAGCAATGCAACCTTATTCGGATGTTCCATTCAAGGTATCTGGACTTGACCCAGCCATCATTGAAGCGTGGACGCGAACCGGGCTGCACAATACTATGCACCCAGATCGATTGCTCACTATGCGTTCGCTCGTGCGCAAGAAACCTCTGATCTCGAGAGGCGACCTGATTGAAGAGGGCAACATCCTCAACGAAAACGAAAAATGGACAGGTGTTTCTAAATCTATCAGCTCACGCGAGGCAGAGCACCGCACAAACCAAACGAGAGAAATGGCGAAAGAGGTGCAAGGGACGATCGAACTTTTGACGAAACGTGTCGAACGAGTGGACGTATCTGACGAGGAGGAGCTTGAAGACCGTCAGGATGGGGACACAGTAAACCAAGTTACTCCAACTGAAGCGACTGCAGCTTGCATGGTGAGATCTTCGCCTTTGTCTGGGGTAAAAGTCGGACCTTCTCTGTCGACGAAGTTGAACTACATCCTTTCCGAGGTATGTCTGCATACATACATCGATGACGTGGATTGCATTATGCACGCTTACAGATCCAGCGATACTCTGTGGAGGAGAAGTTCTTAATATTCTCCAATTCTCTCCTTACGCTCTCTCAAATCGGCGAGGCCTTGTCACTATACAATATCAAGCACCTGCGCTACACCAACCAGGAGCAATACTTGCTGAGGGAGCAGTGCATCACCACATTCGAAACTTCGGTGGTGTATAGAGTCCTCTTGATGGAGTTGAAACTTGGCGCGCGTGGCCTGTCAGTTCGTGCGATGGGTGTGCAACTTCTGGGACTAATATCTTCTGTAGAAACTTGATATCAGCCTCCCGGATCATTTTCTGCGAGCCTGTCTGGCATCCTGACGTCGAGTCACAGGCCATCAAGGTTTGAAACATTCCTGGTACATTCCGATCGTGGTCTGATTCGTCTTCCAAGCGTGTCCATCGTATAGGTCAAACAAGACCAGTGACTGGTCCGTTCCTTCACTCTTGAGAGTATTCATTGCTTAGGTCCCTTTTAGTAAAAACCCTGGTCATCCGCTCCACGGCCGAAGAAGCCATGATCGCCCGGAGGCAATACCTGAGAAATAGTGACAAGATTCCGAACATGACGACTGAAAGTGGCATGAGAGACTACCTAGCGGTAATGTGTAATTCTTTTTCAATTCCGTTGACATCTAACGTGAAAGTAGCATCCCCGCTTCTTGAGCGAGTCTACCTCGAGTGACCCGATCAGCATGGTTCTATCGCTCGATGACGATCACGCAGCGTCAGTCGATATGCAGTTGAATTTGTCCGGAGATGTGGGAGGTTCAAGCAGAGTTGACGTTGACTCGGATATCCCTACCTACGAGTCTGAGGGTGGGGATACGACAGCACGCAAGAGAGTGAGATTCGAGGAGTGACCGCAGTGACACTGCTTTCTCATTTGTACTACGAGTACCAATTTGTGATTAGTTTAACGGTTGAGTTTAATGGGCTTCAAGGTCATGTGACTGACGCGCGAGTCGCGACGCGGTTGTTCCAACTTCCGATGTTCGACTCGCCAACCATCTCTATCTCCACCCCCATAAGACCGGCGATGCTTGCAATCATCACACATAATGGCACCAGTCTGATCGACCCAGCCAGTTTCAAGAATCCATCAAGCTCGTTCCCTATTTCTAGTTCTTTGGAATGCTCCACGAGTGCCTGGTCTCCGGACAACTCCCAACTCTACCTGGCCAATTCCTCGTCTATCAAAAGATATACGCCTTCGGAGTGCCTTCTAGAGGAGCTCTACCATGGATCCAATACCGTGGCATGCTTGGCAATAAAGGACAAGATTAGCACACTCTTCTTTGCAGCCGCTAACGAAGTGTGGTCACTGGACTGCACCCACTCGCCTGGAAAGGTCGTATCCTCTCTGGAGCCCCACAAGAACACTGTAACAAGGATCTCTATGTCCAACGATGGCACTTTGTTGGCGTCCGTGTCGGCTTCTGCGGTCTTTGTACATAACTTGACACTTTCGTCGCACACTCGATTGAAGGGACTTCCGGACAGAAAGTCCGTCGCCTGTTGTTTATTCCACCAACATTCCAGGACGAGGCTTTTATTGGGTGTCGGACGGGATATCATTGTCTACGATTCGATGCGACCTTCTAGCCCACTCAAAACCGTTCACATCCCTGGAGGTGGGGATGTCGTGGGTGTATCAGCCAGCCCGTTCAGCAAAACCCTTGTTGCTGTTGTCACATCTAACGGTGACGTAGCACTTGTTGATCTAGACAAAGATAACGGGTATGTGACTTCTCGAGACCAACACGCCTGTTTTAACTTCTTTTGCCAGGATACTGAAAACCGTCAATGTGAAAACCCCTCTTACTTGTTGCTCTTTCACTGCGGAAGGCGCTGCCATATATCTGGGCACTGAAAGCGGCAAACTCCTGATCCTTGATTTGAGGTCACTGGAGAAAGACCCAAAGTCGTTCACCATTGGTGACGGCGGTGTTCCTATCAAGGCAATTAATGTCCAGGTAAGCATTTCATATCGGGGAACCACAAACAATCGTTCACATTTACAGGGGAAGTCCAAGTCTCACCTTACTGACACCGCTAGCGTGAAAGTTAAATCAAATTCGGCAGCGGTTGTGGGGCCATTTCCACAACGTTCTGCGTCCTCGACGCGAACGACATCCACCGGTTCCGTTGTCGCTGGTCCTGGGGTTAGGTCCCCAGTGCGTGTTACGGTTGCGTCAAAGATTCGTGGGGGAGGTGGGGTTACGCCCAAGAAGAAGCTTTTTTCTCCTATGCGATCCCCCCTATCCGAGACTCAAAACTTGGGGCTTGATGCACAGCTAGCAGCTTCACGTTCTCGTATGCAGCTTACCCTCTTTGTCGCTCTAAATATCACCTAACGTAGTTTCTTAGCAACACTATCTCGCTGCGTAAACCCTCTGAAACTGGAGAAAAGCAAGGAACAAGAGGAAAACCGTAAAACCCAGGCTCGGCCGCCTTCACCTACATCCCGTGGATTAACCGAGCTACCAAATGCAAGACAACGCACCAAACAAAGTGCGTCCCATAAGATGAGACAAAACGTTGAGCGTCTAGGACTCGGATGTGCGCCGGAGTCCATTTCCGGGCATCTGGCAGCGATGCGAGTCCGATCAGGTCCCCCACTGGATGGCGGCCCCAGAGACGATGACGATCGGCCGAAAACTACGACACGTCGAATTACTTCCGAGTCTGTTGAGAGTCCATCTATTGCACGAAAGCTCAGGTCCACTTCAACTGGCTCTGGTCAAAGCAAAGTATCATCCTCGAAAGCTGTTAACGGAGCCGTTGTGCGCACGCGGCAAAAACAAGAACGACGATCAGCCACGCCGGACAATACTGACGATCGCCTCGACTTGTCCTCTCCCGAGTTACCATGCGAACCTGTGACGCCTATCCCATTAGGGAAGATTGCAGCGAAAGCTCCGTTGGCGAGCGCGACTAGTAGCGATGTCGGTGTACTCGGGCTTACGAGCCCCGAGGTTGCAAAATGGGCCAAAGGCGAGAGCCAGAAAGGGAAGGGGAAAGAAAAGGTGGTTGAAGTAAAGAAGACTAGGTTTGCGCAACACCCAGACACCAAAGAGTCATCTGGCGGGAGCGACGAGTCGGAAAACGAAGGTGGTCCCGAGATCCTTGCAAACGAGCGGCGGGATGAAGAACGAGGACAAGAACTTTCCTTGCAGGTGTCGCCACGTCGCCCAACTGCACCGCCCACCTGGCTCCAATCGCCGCACCGTCCGTCAGCCGCAAATCTAAACATGAATGCGGCAGCACAGGATTTCCTCCGTAGTATTGTTCATGATGTCATGTACGACTTCCAGCGCGAGACCAAGGCGGAGATGATGGGTTTACATTTGGATCTCGTTCGGATGGGTAGAGGGTGGAAGCAGGAGCTGAGAGAAATAATGGAAGAATGGAGTGGAGAAATCCAAGAGTTGAAGGCGGAGAACAGGCGGTTGAAAGAGGAGAACGAGAGACTCCGAAGAGGTTATTAATTGTATGTCTGTATGTTATGACATATCTGCTGTTACTATTACGGTCACGTGATCGCGTTGACCGACTGGCCAGTGTTGGATAAGTATGTCCGAGTCACTCTCGTCATGAATCGCACATTGGACTCCTCATCTGCAGTATCTGTTAACGCGCTCGTGTTCTCAGGTGGTGATGTCTGGGGCGAAGATGAACCAGACGCGCAGGCAAACGCGATTTTGCAGACTCTCGCTCAATCGGTGCCGGGACCGTCAAGCGCTAAACCAAGCGAGTCGAGTCGATCAGATGGAGAGCTGAATGTCAGCACATACGTACGCGTTTTTGAAGGTGCTTCTCGTTCCCCCTGCGATTCTATGGGTTGGACTCATATACCTTCAGACATGGTCAGCACCGTGATCAAGGAGGAGACGCATCTGCTCAACGACGAAGAATTCGCGCTCCTGGCAGTTTTTGCTCATCTCTCCTGTACGCCAATCCATCTCCTACTTTGATCAGTCCTTCTCACTTGGGAAAGATAATGCGCGGTTCCTCATGGTGAAGTTGTTGCTAAGAAAGCAGGACACCTGGCATCGCCTCGATACTTTGAAGTATGAAGGCGAACTTGGTTCCGTTTCGGCCATAGTAGCCGCGATCGACGAACTGTGTCAAGTGGGTTCCGAACCATCGGATGTCGTCAAGGAAGACCCAAAAGAACAAGAGATTGTCGACCTCGCGATGGGCGAGAGTGTCATGAATCTCCAACAAGAGCAGGACAATCCGTCATCGGTAGATGCAGGAGCCACGGAGCTCTCGTCAGAAACCAGACCTCTCGCGTTAGCCAAGAGCGAGAGAGAAATGGATTTAAAGAGTCTACTAGAATGCTTGAGAGTGGACGAACTCAAAGCTGTCGCTAAACAGCTGAAACTCAAGACAAACCAGAAGGTGACACTCTTTTTCCTGAGACGATGTCCAACTGAGTGTATCCCTTGCAGAAAGACGATCTCATCAGAGACCTCCTTGGTACATCGTCCTCACAATCAACATTAACGAGCTTTGCCTGTCGGGATGGTGTTACACAATCCAGACTGTCATTTGGCAAGTTGAAGCCTCAGCAAGACAGACTCAAGGAGATTGTCCTCCGCTACATAGGTGTGTGCGCCGGAGTTAGACTGATCGTGACTCATCCTGCCCCGAAGTCAAATGCGTGCGAATTGACGAAGAGTTTTTCGGCGTGATACATCGAGTAAACCTCGTGTACTTCCGCATGTGAGCTTCCATCATTCAATTCGTGTGACACGTTCTTATCTGTTCCTTCAAGAACACAATATACTCCTGGCATACTCGTCGCGGCACTTTTAACCCGCTTCGGTAAACGGGCCTACCCTGGGTACAAGTATGAACGCACCAAGAATGTTTGGCCCTCTCGTCAAGCTCTCCTTGATTACGAAGAGGTACTGATTCTCGAAGGACAAGTGGACATGCTACTTGCTGGGAATGTACCTCTTCTGGGTGGCAGAGCGGCTGGGAGCAGAACTCCTGTTCCCAGGTTCTTACCGACACCCGTTACACCCGGAAATGCAAGCGGCAACAGAGAAGGGGAGGATCCTGGAGATGAGGACACGATACCCGACATCAAGCCTGATAACATTCGTGCGCGGGGTGCGCGCATGGTAAAGGACATTTTTGAGCGAATGTATCCCCGCTGGCAGGACCTCGTGAGGACCAACGGTGAAGAGGATGGCCGGGAAAACGGATTAGAGCGGTTCCATTACGGTTTGTCTAATTGCTGGTCGCTCCTTTCTTCATACCTAAATTTGCTCGCAGGACATGTTCTCACACGAATTATTTGCAAAGGTAGTGCTGCACTCGGTATTCTTGAGGAGCACGAACGGGAACTAGATGTTTTGGAAGCGCTTCTAGCACAGAAGAGATGGCGAAGAGGGCAACGTGGGAGGTGGTATGAACGACGAGCACTAATTCTCTCGACCCATTTTCCAAAGGACGAAGAGACCACAGAACGAGCGTTGGATGCGGTTATGGAGGCTCTTAAAGATCCTGACACCCATATCGGTAAGATTCGCGGCGTAAATGGATCTGCGAGTGCTAAAAGTACACAGTCTGCCGGCCGAAGCTTCAAAGGCGTCTCAAGAGGCTAGAAAACAAACTAAAGATACCTGTCAAAGAGCGACATACATGTGATGGCGTCCTTGCGGATGCCGATGAAGTAGTATTCGAAGCTGCCCGCCTCAGACATCGAGCGGGTAGCCTGAAACTTGATCGGACAGGCAGGTGCACCAACGCCAATGCACCACAGCAGGGAAATCAGGATATCAAACGCTATTATTCACCTGTGACTACCGCAGTGAAACTCGAGCACAGCTCAAGTGTGACGCCCTCTTCTCGCAAATCATCTGTGAGCCAACCAGATCGAAGCATGTTCAGGAGTTCCTCACCTTGGTGCAGTCAGATATGCCGAAAGGAAAAAGTCTCTGGTTGGGTCGGAATGGCGAGGAATTGACTGTTGAAGCTCTTGCTCTCCAACGTTACGAGGAAGAAGGGTTCAAGGGGTTCGTATCTCCCCTCGTGATCTCTGCGCGCTGCTTAATCATTTGTCATACAGTGTCCACTGTGAAACTCGGGTTATCTCCATGTTGTTTGGTCTCCTTTTCTGGGACATCATTTTTAAATCAATTCCTGGCGCATTTGAGACACCCTACCAGACTGCCCCCCTCGACATTGCGGAGGACTCTTTTTATCACGCCCGGAAAGAACTCATGGAAGAGCGTCTCGCTGCCATCGAAGCTGGGAAAGGCGCTGATCTCGTCCGAGACGTCGACGCCAAGCACAGAGCCAGTGAGACATGGTGCGTTGGTATTCGGTGGGACTTGTTTAGTAGCGAAGACCTCGTCGACATTGTAACGGTAAGTTTACTCCAAATTCTGGATGTCCGCATCAGCTCAGTAATGGACATCGAACAGTGCATCGGCGGAAAAGCGCTCTCCGTCATTTGTCGCGTTCTCTGCGAAAACTACACGTTTGGCACATCTGGCGGCCCAGACCTATTCCTTTGGAACACTGAAAAAGGCACTTGCAAGTTCGTGGAAGTCAAGGGCCCCGGGGATACTCTTCAAGAGAACCAACGGGTACGCATATAACGTGTGCTATTTACGTGGTGCTGATACCCCATTTAGGTCTGGATTGACATCCTGCTGAAAGCCCCCGTAGCGGTAGAAATATGTCGTGTCGTGGAGAGTGGGGATGAAACTGACAAGAAGCCGAACGCGCGAACACCCAAAAGCACCCGCAGGAAAGTCAAGAAAACGCCTCGAAAGGAGGAAGAGATGGTGTTTGACACAGAAGATGCAGATGCCCTCCCAAACATACTCGACGATCCACGTATGAACCTGGAGGAGCAGCTAGTTCCTACTGGTGTGCGCTCTTCACTGGGCCCCGTCGACCTGCGTGTTGTCGCTTCCTTTGCGACGGTAATGACTCCATCCACGTTCATCGAAGGGTCATCCAGTCCGTTGAAACGCAAGGCTAGTCCCCGCGGAACTATGTCACCCACACCTTCCAAGAGGCCAAGAGCATCATAGTGCCTCTTCGTCGACTCCTCTCAGGCTCACCCATGCCACCATGAACGCGAGGGTGAGATTCGAAGGTTCCGTCGGCATTATCGCTGGTTAGATTCAGACTGCTCTCAATCCACTTGCTCTTGCGCTCTAGTGAATTAGTCTAGTGCGCGTACTCTTACTGCGTATTTGAATCAACGATATTCCATCGATTATTTCCACCTATCAAGTGATACTTTGTTGGGACACTGATTTCAGCGTGGCTGTTCTTGCGTTATCGATCTCGTAGTACTTGTAGGGTAGGGTAGACATGTACTGAAAGAGTAGATCGTATTCCAGTATTCCAGTTTGACTACATAAAGGAGACAGGAAAGATCTACTCAATTTTATACTTTACTTCCCTCGGGGCGACCAAAAAGCTTAGTACGTGCGCTTGAAAGGGGGAACAGCTTTGCACTCGCTCTCATCGAGGGTCTGGCCGATGACATTACGGTACTTGATGGTAACATCCGGTGAACTGACATCATGCCAGGTAAGAGTGTGCTTCATCCAATTCTCGTCGTCACGCTATACGATATACAAGTCAGAAATTGGACATGGGGTGCAACAGATGTGAGGTCGAGAACTGACCTCTGGGAAGTCCTCGCGGGCGTGAGCACCACGGGACTCTTTGCGAGCGGCAGCAGCGGTGATGGTCTGGACAGCGCACTGGAGAACGTTGCGGAGCTCCAGGGTCTCGACGAGGTCACTATATGCGCGTCAGCTCTGCGTTTTTCATCGCGTTCAACGAGTCACATACGAATTCCAGATCATACTCCTATCTTTAATACCGACGTCCTCGAAGGAATTGTAGATGTCACGCAGCTTCCCAACGCCCTCGTCCAGACTCTGTTGGGTGCTGTTATGAGGATGAACGTACGTTAGCTTCACATAGCAAAGTCGACTTTGGAGATCGCTACCGACCGGAAGACGGCAGCATCAGATTGCATAGCCTTTTGCATGTCCAATCTGATAGAGGCAGTTGACTTGGGACCATCTGCGCTGCGAATCTTGTCCAAGAACTCAATGCTGCCAAGACCAGCCTCGTCAGGGATCTTCTTGTGTGGCATTCCGGGGGTAAGGTTTTCCTTGATGTGGTTGGCGCAAGCACGGCCAAATACGACGATATCAAGGAGGGAGTTTGCACCGAGACGGTTGGCACCATGAACAGACACGCAGGCAGCCTCGCCGGCGGCATATAGACCAGGAACAGCTTTATCCTTGCCGTTCTACAAAAGCGCATCAGTCAACGAAGGAACACCATGCGCTCGGTCGGCGTACCTCGTCAGTCGTGAGGACCTCACCAGTGTATCTCGTAGGAATTCCACCCACTGAACACCCTCATCAACCTATACAAACCGCCATAGTGAAACAAGACTCACTGTTGTAGTGTACCGTAGGCAACACTGGAATAGGCTCTTTGGTGACGTCGACACCAGAGAAAATAGCGGCAGTCTCTGAAATACCAGGTAGACGCTCATGAAGGACCTCAGGAGGTAAATGGCTGAGTTGCAGGTAGATGTGGTCCTTGTCGGGACCAACACCACGTCCTTCGCGAATCTCAATAGTCATCGACCGTGAGACGACGTCACGAGAGGCAAGATCCTTTGCACTAGGAGCGTAACGTTCCATGAAACGCTCACCCTCAGAGTTCAACAAGTATCCACCCTCACCACGAGAGCCTACCATCGAAACGAGTAAGATCATATATATATCCCGTGTAAGAAGTACGCAACTTACCTTCGGTGATAAGGCATCCAGCGCCGTAAATACCAGTGGGGTGGAACTGAACGAATTCCAGATCTTGCAAAGGAAGACCTGCACGGGAAACCATAGCATTACCGTCACCAGAGCACGTGTGTGCACTCGTGCAGCTAAAGTAAGCGCGTCCATAACCACCGGTAGCCAAGACGGTCTTGTGGGCCCTGAAGCGGTGGAGGGTACCGTCTTCCATGTTGAGTGCAATGACACCGACGCACTCGCCGTCCTGCATGATCAAGTCGAGGGCAAAGTATTCGATGAAGAAGTTGGTGTTATGGCGGAGAGACTGGCCATAGAGGGTGTGGAGTAAAGCGTGACCGGTACGATCAGCGGCAGCTGCACAGCGGTATGCCTGACCACCTTTGCCAAACTGTAGAGACTGACCACCGAAAGCACGCTGGTAAATTTTTCCATCCTTCGTTCGGGAGAAAGGTACACCATAGTGCTCAAGCTAGAACGAGGAGTCGGTCAATGTCATGACCATGATCCGTCATAACAAACCTCAATAACAGATCTTGGTGCTTCACGACACATATAGTGGATGGCGTCTTGGTCACCAAGCCAGTCTGAACCTTTAACCTGAGCCAAGTGCATAAGCTGAGGACACGCAAGAATCCGAGTCACCCTACTGTATCGTACATATGCCATCTCCAGTCGTCTTCGGTCATGTTCTAGAGCCAGAGTCAGGTATGCAACGAGAGAAAGAGATCCTGATTACACACGCCCAGCGCAGCATTGATACCACCCTGCGAGATTGGGTCAGAGACACCCAGAGGCAACGAGATATACGATACGCCGACTGACCTGTGCGGCCACGGTGTGACTCCGTGTGGGGAATAACTTGGTGATACAGGCAGTATTGAGGCCCGCCTCTGCGAGACCAAAGGCGGCTCTGAGACCCGCACCACCGGCACCACTTTCACGTGGCGAGGTCAGCTTCGAGAGACGCGTCTGATCGATCCACCTACACGACTATTGCATCGTACTCATGCTCGATGAGTGGGTACTTTCCCGAAGACCAGGACTGGCGTAGGGACGGTGAGGGGAGTTCATGAAAGTTGAGCGGTGATAATACCTTGACCTCCTGGGCTTTTACGGGATTGGTCGCTGCAACTTTGCGTGCAGGAAGGGTTGTAGAAAAAGAGCGCAGAGGTTGGGGGAGAGCCCTGGGGGAGACTGCTTTTGCCAGGGACTTTCTGAGCATTGTGAACGGCGGGGAGAGACAAGAGGTGAATGAGTTGCGGTTTCCAGCGGGTCACGACACGCGAGAAAAGCGGTCCAATGGGCGCGTGATTTCCCATGCGTGGCATCCGACACAAAATTCCCTCCCACCCAGAAATCGATTTCGGCCACGTCTAGTTACATCTCTACCTGAGTACACCGAGTGGGTCATGCTGCACGGGAACCTGGTTCCGCACATCTGCCGACGCATCACTACCGACTACCGTCCGGTATGCGGCTGCCGACCTCTGCACATGCGTGACATTCCCGCCGTCTGACACCCTCTGGAAGGGATTATTGCCAGATACCCGCACGGGTGCCCGCGGCATTATTGCACGCGAAACGACCGGCGTACCTGACGACGCTGAACGGCTGTGATCCCGAGCTGCGTTCGACGAGATGAATCCACGCAGCGTCTCATTGACGCTCGCGGGAATAGGCGTGTTTAGCATAGATCGCCGACTGTCCCGAGGTGACCCAGATCTCGTCGTTGCAACCGACGGTGACGTTTCGCGTACCTCCCAGCGTCTTTTGAATTCTTCTTCTCCCCAGAGCCGCCGTTCGTCTATCTCGTTGATCTGTCCACTCAGGACATCCCGCACATACGACAGAGATTCCAACGATTGCTTCCTTTGTGTTTGCCAAGCTTCTCGTCCATCTTGTTCGTCCACCTCTCGATTTAGCGTCTCCAAAATCCATGCGACAGCCTCTCCAAGGTGTTTATTCTGTTGCCGAAGTTCTGCTAGTTCACGTGCAGATTCAAATTCACCACGGTGATCCCAAGAGTATCTCTCCGTCGCCGTTCGTTCGTCGAGAAGCGGGTAGGAAGAAATTGAGGACGACCCGAAGGATGGAGGACGAACAAGGGTAGAAGCCAAATCGGGAAGATTGCGCTGTATGCATTTTTAGCACGATACACCTCGAAAGCGCCGTGTAATCTCACTTTTAGCTCAGACACGGCATTCATGACAGTCTTGTTAATTCCGAGGCTCTCACCACGATCCAGAAGTCCACGGGCGATAAGCTCCGGAAAGCCAAGCTGAAACGAGGTTTGTTGACGAAGATTCTCTGTTGAAGGGCTTCCCGATATGTGCTCCGAGGGAGTCGTTTGATGCGTTCTCTCTCCAGGACGAACCTTTCGTCTGACAACCGGTGGAGGCTCTGGAACTCCGAGGGGAATATTCAAAAGGTCTCGATTCTCGATCGTCAGCGATGCACCCGCAGAGGGTATATGGAGTATCTCCAGGGCTGTCGCCTGACGGATAAGAAGTAGTATGTGGTGCGGAGCTCCCTCTTCACGAACTGGACATGGTGGGTATCGCAGGAGGTGCATCAGTTGGGTGCTGTAATCTGATGATATGACTAGAGAGTGTCACTGTCAGTAATCAGCGACTGACCCATACATAACTCTAAACTCACGCTTCGTTCGTATACGGATAAGCATCGCGACGCATGTCCACTGCACGATATCAGGAATAGGAGACGAGCTTGCAAACAATCCATCCCATAGCATCATCGCTTCGCTCATCGGGAATTCTCGCGTGAACAGTAAGCGGAGCCATCGTCTTCATCACAGATACGTCAGCAGGAAGCGTGCAAAATGGATCATTGACATACAAACCATACATCTGGGGCTCGACACCCGCAGACTGCACCGCATCATGCAACACAGGATCAACGGACTTTAGAAGTGTGCCCTGTATATTGTTGCACGTCTGGATAATTGGGGAGACATACGGCTTCAAGTCTACTGGCCCGTGAGAGAACGATGACGAGGAGGTCGGCTCCTGCCATTCATACCAGTGCGAGATGTTGCGCATCAGCGAGGAAAATAGCGCCCAAGAATCGGCGGCAACCCATGATCGAGAGCATAACTCTGAGAATAAAGGGTCTGTTCCCGATGATTCCGATTCTGCCACAGAGTCAAAATCTATGCCAAAAACATCATTTATGCTTCAGCTTGGAATAGGGACAGGTGAGCGGACTGGAAAGGCGGGGGGACGGAGGGACTACCTAACGCGGTGCAGCAACTTGTGACTTACCGATAGCATAGAAAAGTGGAGCAAGTAATTCATGCATGCCTTGGCGATATCCAATGTCCCGGTGCATCAGACAGTAAAGAAACAAAACGTTCGTCAATTGATGCTGAATGTCTTCATTTCGAAAATATCCCATGTCTGGGAATCTATACGCATGTGGAGGTGATCGTCGCTGATTACAAGTTTCAGATTCACTCACGTTCTCTCTACATCTTGTTGGATCATCTTTCGAAGGTCTACGGCAGCGAACCACGCTCTCCATGGATTCTGTTGGCCATGAACAGTGCCCAACATAGTAGAAAACGAACGCCACGTACCTCGTCGTGCAAACTCAGTGGGTTGTTCGTCTCCAAGTCTGTCGTAGGTTGTATCTTCCGCCTTGGTATCGTGAGACCGGGCACGACAAAGCTCTCATCGTAACTCCCATCGGGGGCCCTCATCTTTTCTAGCAGCAGCTCCGAGAACTGCTTACGGAAACTCCGAAGCAGTTCGATGGGTATGCTTGGTACTTCGTTGGATGGTAGTTCGAGTGGCTCGTCTTTTAGGAGAAACAACTGTCAGACACGACATGAGCATATCCGATCAATGGGATGTATCGATAGTGGTGTCTCGCCTTCCATGCTAGACTCCGCCCTGGGATTCCGATAGCTCCATCTGTGGGATGTAACAATTGTCCTTGGCCAACGGTATCCCTGAGTTTGGAGAGTGTAAAACCACTGTGGAAGAGCCGCTGGAAGATGTGACTGCGTTGAGGTGAATACCTTGACTGATTGCACGGCGTGAAAAGATGTGGACGCACTACGTCAACCGCGTCGCTGGTCGGGCCACTTGCTCGGCCATTGTACGTGTACTCGTCACAGCGGATGATCAAGGTATAGGATGAGGTACGATCCAATTATCCAACCGAATGGAGCTACAACTTGTCGAATTCGTCGCCACGCAACACAACGATAGCATCAGGAGAGATAAAAAGGTGAAATTCATTCTAAGATGCGCTGTGTAACGTACAAGCTGTTGTAGAAATTATGAGGATGGAATACAACATATGCAATGAAATCAGACAACGGATGCAAGCAGAAGCCAGTGATCAACGAGCCCTTTAGTCAACCTCCTCCACACTTGGCCCATCCTCTGAAGCACCAGGGAAACCACCTGGCGCACCACCGCCGGGGAAGCCACCTGGTGCACCACCACCAGGGAATCCACCAGCACCACCCGCAGCACCGTAGAGCTTCTGCATAATCGGGTTGGCAATGCCCTCGAGCTCCTTCTGCTTCTCCTCGTACTCCTCCTTCGAAGCCTCTTGCGAACCATCAAGCCATGCGATGGCCTCGTCAACAGCAGACTTGAGCTTCGCCTTGTCAGCAGGGTCGAACTTGTCAGCAAGCTTTTCATCCGTGAGCGAGTTTCGGAGGTTGTAGGAATAGGATTCGAGACCGTTCTTGGCCTGGATACGAGCAGCCGCAGCTTCATCCTCAGCTACGAGCAGAACCATCAGCATCAACGTAAATTCCGAGGTGATCCGATTGAAAACTTACCCTTGTACTTCTCAGCCTCATTGACCATGCGCTCGATCTCCTCCTTCGACAAACGACCCTTGTCATTGGTGATCGTGATACGGTTCGACTTGCCCGTAGTCTTGTCGGCCGCAGAGACGTTCAGGATACCGTTAGCGTCAATGTCGAACGTGACCTCGATCTGAGGAACACCACGAGGAGCAGGTGGAATACCAGAGAGCTCGAACTTGCCGAGCAAGTTGTTGTCCTTCGTGCGTGCACGTTCACCCTCGTACACCTGAATCAATACACCAGGTTGGTTATCCGAGTACGTCGAAAAGGTCTCAGACTTCTTGGTAGGAACAGTGGTATTACGCTTGATGAGAGCGGTCATGACACCTCCCGCCGTCTCGATACCAAGAGACAAGGGAGCAACATCGAGGAGAAGGAGGTCTTGCGTCTTTTCGGAGGTGTCACCGGAGAGGATGGCGGCCTGGACAGCAGCACCGTAGGCGACGGCTTCATCGGGGTTGATGCTCTTGTTTGGCTCCTTTCCGTTGAAGAAATCGGAGACGAGCTTCACAATACGGGGAATACGAGTGGAGCCGCCGACCAAGACGATCTCATGAACATTGCCTTTGTCGATCTTGGAGTCACGAAGGACCTTCTCGACGGGCTCCAGGGTGCTGCGGAACAAGTCCTGACACAACTCCTCGAAACGAGCACGAGTAAGCGAAGTGTAGAAGTCGATGCCCTCGAAAAGAGAGTCGATTTCAATGGAAGTTTGAGTGGCAGAGGAGAGGGTGCGCTTGGCACGCTCGCATGCAGTACGGAGACGACGGAGGGCACGGGGGTTAGAAGAGAGGTCTGCACAACAGTCAGTACCACCTAAACCGAGGGCAGACAACTGCTTACCCTTCTTGTTCTTGCGCTTGAACTCCTGGACGAAGTGGTTCACAAGACGATTGTCGAAGTCTTCACCTCCCAAGTGGGTGTCACCGGCAGTAGCCTTGACTTCGAAGATACCCTCTTCGATAGTGAGGAGGGAGACATCAAAGGTTCCTCCACCAAGGTCGAAAATCAGAACGTTACGCTCGCCAGAAACCTTCTTGTCGAGACCATAGGCAATAGCAGCGGCGGTGGGTTCGTTAATGATACGAAGGACGTTGAGACCGGAGATGGTACCAGCGTCCTTGGTTGCCTGACGCTGGGAGTCGTTGAAGTAAGCAGGGACAGTGACGACGGCGTTGGTAACAGTGTAACCCAGATATGATTCAGCAGTCTCCTTCATCTTGAGAAGGACCATGGAGGAAACTTCTTCGGGAGACTGAAGCGACGGTCAGAAGACGTACTGATCTCATTGTAGATAAAGCACATACGAATTCCTTATTCTCGCCCCGGTATTCAACGGTGATGTAGGGCTTTCCACCCTTGTTGAACACCTTGAAGGGGAAGTGCTTGATATCAGACTGCACTTCGATATCGTCAAACTTGCGGCCAATGAGACGCTTAGCATCAAAGACGCTGTGAGAAGGGAGTGTCAACCATGGAAAAGATAAGATCAAGAGATGGATTTACGTGTTGTGAGGGTTCATGGCTACTTGGTTTTTTGCAGCATCACCGATGAGACGCTCACTCTCAGAGAAAGAGACATAGGAGGGAGTCGTCCGGTTACCCTGGTCATTGGCGATGATCTCAACACGATCGTTTTGCCAGACACCGACACAGCTAAGAAAATTAAGATCCAGTTGGGAACATGTAGGGACTTGAGTAGGGGGGGGGGGCACAAACTCACGAGTATGTCGTGCCCAGATCGATACCGATAGCTTTTGCCATGGCGGGTGTATTGTTAAGAGATGTCGGCTGATGACGAAGATGAGTTGTTGCTGGTCATTACATGGCGCGATTAACACTTACTGAGGTCGACGACGGGAGAGAGAAAAAAGAAAAGTCAGTGAGGATGGTTCGTTGGAGCGGGCAAGATTATATAGAGAGTGATATTCTGCGTCATTCCAGGACCTTCTCTCGCTGTTCTAGATGGTTCTTTCCTGACATAGTATGATTAGATAATGAAAACATACCATCTCAGGGAACCCTCCGAGAGGTGTCAAGATATCCTAGCCCATTCTTCACCCACAGCCCAGATTCTTGCAGAGACAAACATACCGTAGTATTAAACATCGGCGCTGGCCAAGTAGAGGTCTAGAAGATCTGTACGTGTACGGTACACAGACGAGCGGGTAAAATCATATGCATGCACATTCTCGATGCTACATGCTCCGACGGTGGAAAAAAAAAAAGCAGAGACAGAAAACAGTACGATGATTCTTTGGTCACGCGAGCGACAAGGAATGGGGTGGCACAAATGAAACGAGGGGGAAATAGGCTGGAGCTATCATCAAGGTCATCAGTGTCGGGGGACGCCGGCTGAGCTATTTACAGCTAGCAACAACGTGTGGGAGAAGGTAGATGTCTGTCAGTAACATGGGCCCAGGCTATGCTCCGTTGGCATGCGATCCAATGCCAATCGTGTCATCTAGACTACGGTGGGCTTGGAGATCGCGAATAACCGACGGATCAACTGACAATGTTGGTTAAGAACATGTTCCACATCCCCAAAGGAAAAGCGGATTACCTGGCAAGACACTCTTCCTCCGGACATGAGGACTATGTGAAACAGGTGAATGGTCGCTCCCCACCTGAGGGTACTCGCGCTGAAGTAGCTTGTAAGTACGCGCTCTACACTTGCATGTTGTATGCACGAACATCCAAATCAGGGTCCGCCATCGGTACCCTTTCAATTCCACTCTCATCCAATTCTGCCGGCACTTCACCGTCAATTGACACCGCGTTCAACTCCATTGACAGCTCCAAAATATCCGAGTCGTCGCCGATGGACGGTGGTGGCGGTGGTAATCGTTCGACCTCTTTGTATCCCTTTGGCAGCTTCCCGCCAGCGTTTTGTATTGCCTTTTCGCGCACTCTTTGCCATTGTTCATATCGGTCAACTGCATGTTGTTGCTCGCTGAAAGCAGTTTGATTAGCATACTAATCAGGGTGCCAGAGCGAATACCGACTCGATCTTGCGTTGTTTGTATTGTTGCAATGTTGCATCGAACAGCTCTGGGTTGATTTCCATGAATAATTTGAGAGCATTGTATACCATTCCATGTATTGTTCTGTGTATTGGTCGGATCCAACCGTCTTTGCAAAGAAAGGGAAGCTTACCGATTCCAGTGAGACTTTGAATTTGTATACAACGCGGGGAAGACAATTGGCAAGAGAATAGCCAAGTTGTCACTCATGAGGTTGACAACATATTCGTTGTTCCAATAGAGTAGTGCCCGCTCAGCCACCTGGAAATGTTGACTGTTGATACACCTCGCAAGCTGCTGGAATAACGGGACTTGGATTTTCTGGAATTCGGCAGGGTCGGTGACGTCCAAGACTTCCTCGACCTCGTTCAAGAACATGACTTCCTTTGGCGAGTTAACCTTGGGCCAGTACTTGAGCAATCCTAGCATAACTTCTTCCGCGAGGGATGGATCCTTCTCCAAAAACTGAACAACGCAGTAGGCTAGCTGAGGATGATAAAGCGCTAGGCTCTTGACTTTGTGAAGTGGGACAAGGACTCGAGTCAAAAATGTCTTGTGCTCCTCTTTGAGAGGCAGTGCAAAACCATTGATGATCGAACCGAGGATCTCCAAGAGCTCGGCGATCCCATTGTGCCGCTCTGTCTCATAGATGAAATGGTAGAAGACGTTGCTTATCGATCGGCGAATGAACGCGCGGAGATTGAGGAATTTGCCATATATACGATGAAGTGTAGTCTTGAGGAAATCGCGCTCTCTTGGGTCCTCGGAGTCAAAGAGTTCAAGAAGACTGAGCACGAATGGTTGGTCGATGTACCGTTTTGCGAGATTTGTGTTAAAGTCAGCGCTTTCAACGAATCGAAGGAAAAACTCGTAAACAATCTGAAGATGAGGCCAGGCGAGTTCGAGGACAGGCTCATCTTCCTCTGGATCAAATGCGTCCCCGGTGGGATTGACGGGAGGGGGTATAGAGCGAAAGAGGTTGACAGCAAACTACGCAACCTAAGTTATGGTGTCACTGGCAAATGGCCGAGAGACTTACCATGTTCACAACCTCGGGGTATATATTTTCGGTGATCACCCCTCTTTGAGTGGTGATGTACTCGAGCATTTCGTGCAAAGTCTGCGCTTTAATTTGTTTACCTTTGAGCTCCGCACTGGCATCGTTAAAGTCGAATAATACACGACATTGATTGAGCTTCTTGACGAAAAGCTGAGACCTCTCCGAAGGAGGCACCTCTGATGGGGTTTAGTTAAATAGGCGCGGGACGGAAGAAAGGAAAAAACAAACCGGTAAAAGGGACAAGTCGCTCGATTTCGACTTTTTCTGTGACGACGAAGCGGCTGCTTCGTTGTTTTCGAGGAGGCTTTCCGACGATGGGGATGGTGTCACGAGGGCCAGAGCGGAGACGATTGAGGGTGTTGGCGCGTGGGGGAGTAGCATTGGAGCCAGGAAGATCCAAGCCCAAAGAGGTACGCTCCGGAGAACCGAATTGACCAGATCTCGGGGCGGGGTCTGAGGCGGGATCAGAGCTGACGACGACGATGGGGGGGATCGGGGAGGACTGGTTTGAATTGTATCTACGCTCGGCGGTGGATGACTGGACTGGAACGGGGGGCGGGGCGCGGTTGTATGAGGCCTGTGCCTGAGGGGGGAGGGAATGGTTGGCGATGTTGTTGACGGATGCGCCTGGCAGACCTTGGGGAGCGGGAACGGGCTGGGGGAGAGGCTTCGCGGTGTTTGGGGGCGGAGGTGGAGGAGCAGAGACGGGTTGAGGCTGTGATTTTGAGTCCTTTGTCTTTGCGGACGCAGAGTCCTGAGAAGTCTTCCTGAGCTGTGCACGAAAAGTTGAGATAAGTAGCGAGCGGGAGAAGACGGCGGGGGAACGCACAAAAGATTTCTTGAGACCCTTCATAGCGAATACGATGGCAGAGCGGATGTCTGCGGGGCGTATGTGATCTGTGCCGGACTGTGGTGGGCCACTGACGGGATCGATGAACAACCCCCCCCGCCGTGATCAAACGTCACAACTGGTCACGTCACACTCTCTACTGGGCACGGTGCTGCACGGCGTTGACGAGGGCAAAGTGACAGCGATCTCAACGGCGAACGGGCCCGGTGGTACCGTGAACCTGTGCGACTGCCGTTGGGTCCGCAGCGACGCAAGGGTCGTTCCCTGTCTCCACAATCCAATTCTTTCCTTTTTTGATCACTCAGTCCGGCTCGCAACCGCTGCAGCAGCCCTTTCATCCATACCCCCTTCTTCTCCAGATGGCCGGTAAGTCCGTCTTTCCTTGTCCACTCCAATACGCTCACTTCTATAGCCATCTACGCCGTCTACACCTCCCCAACCCACCCACCCGTCCCAAACCATCTTCCGACCCTCATTGTCACCCCACATGGTATACCGCCCGCTTAGTTGCACCCAAACCTCACCCTGACCTTCTCTCACAGGTCAGCCAACCAACATCCTCTACTCATACCTTCACACAAACTACGTGCGTTCCCCTTATTGCCGCCCTCCCTGCTCTTTCTCATTCTCTCACAGAACGCTGAGAACTACCTCTTGACCCCCTCTCCCCAGGGCGACCTCTGCGTCGCCAAGCTGTTCCCCCCTCGTCAGAATCCTAGCAAGTCCTCTGCTTCTGACCCAGGCCACTCCACCACCTCTGCCGCACGCGTCGTTCGCTGCGAGGCTTCCCGCAATCTCAAGTGGTCCATCACTAATACGGGTGTCATTTCCCCCATATACAAGCTTTCCCTCCCTTCTCCAGACTCCCCCGACCTCCCTCTCTTTCAAATCTCAAAGCCAAACCCCAATGCTGCCTTTTGGAGCATGTTTTACTTTGCCTATGCTGGCCACAATATACCCCCCAAGCGCATCGAGTTTGGAAAAATACAGAAAAATCCACCTGGTCCCAACGGTGGCGGAACTAGAATAAGCATCACAGGGAAAACACCCGAGGAAAAAGCCGTATGGCAGACCTTGGGAGAGGGCAACGAAGACTGCGTCGAATGGGTCGTCCTCTGCGCAGCACTTAATCTACTAGAGTAAGTTCCGTCGACGCTTCTCTTAGCCGCGCTCCCATTTTTGACCTCGCTTCGTGCCATCATCATCGCGTGACTCTCCATTCACACCTTGTCTGTCCATTCCCTTCCTTATCTGCAGTGATGAAATTATAAAGGCCGCCGAAAAAAATCCCCCGCCACCTGGTCCGATCCCGAATGGTGCACCTGGCCCAGGAGGGCGTCCAGCGCCTGTCGCCCTCCACGATCCCGGTTCAGCGCCTAACCCAGCTGGCCAGCCACGTCAAGGACCTCCACCACAGCAACCCCCCTCTCGTGGCCCACCAAATCCCCATGGTCAACCTGGTACTGGACCAGCACTTGGCCCTGGCGGCCGTCCTCCTCAGGGATTCCCACCCCCGCGAGGCTTCGCGCCTGGTCAGGGTCCCTCACCAAACCCAGCTGTACCCGGTGGCTACCCTGCCCCGCCACAAGGGTATGGTCCGGGACCAGGAGTACGTGTACCCCCGCCAGGACAGCGTCCTGGCATGCCAGGTCCTCCAGGCGTTATGTCTCCGCAAGGCTTGCTCGCTGGTCGCGCGCCTCCTCCGCAACAGTTCCCTCAGCAAATGCCACCCCCCAGTCAGCCCCCGTCCCAAGGCGCCACCCCAAGGAGGTTCTGAACGTCGCTCATTAATCGTCTTGTTATCGAGTTGGTATACCGCGTTCGAATGCTTGTTTCCTCTCTTTCAGGTCTCGATTTTCCTCGTCTTATTCTCCGCTAAGGTCGAATCTATTCAGTGGCTTGGTTAGGTCCCAACATTATTATTTTTTCTTGTTCTCCGCGTCTGATTGAGTATCTCGAACTCTATTCCCCTTTCAAATTATTAGCAGTGCTGGAAGATTTGGTTGATTGATTATTGGGATGAGCGCGGGGTTCCGTTGTTACTATCTTGCCCTTTAACCCGAAACGAACAATGCTGTAGGATAATCGAGCTTCCTACGCACTATGTTGTATTACGTTTGGTAGTAGTTTATACGGAATGTGTGACCACTGACAATTCGCCAATGTCATTCTCAATCATAATTATGAATATATTGCGCCTAACGGTGGCACCCGGACTCCACCTTGAAAAATTGCTATCTATTCATGTGGTACAGCAAACTCTAATGGGTAATCAGTTCTTGATGAGTTTTTCCAGGGCATCCATGGAGTAAGCTGGAGGGTTATATTCAGTATCGCGACAGAGAGCAGCTCCGCGGCAGCTTACATTTTGGTCTCTCGAGCGGCAAGCCCAAAGCTACCGAGCCACAAGATATCAGACACGCACAAGGCTTTCTTGGCAGAAAGAAGACGCACCTCGTGCCCACACCAGTTGGGTTAAAGCTCCCAGAGCTACAGAAATCAATGAGCCTCAATTAACTGGAGCTAAGGTTGGTCTCACCTCTCGATACACCAAAGATAACGGTGTAATACTTAATTGGCGGATAAATTAGAACTGGACTATTTAGTCAAGTGCATGACAGTACCTTGAACTCGGTCAGACCATAATGGTACAGCACGCATCCTATCCAACGAGCTCAACGAGATATCGAGTCGTCAGCATATGAGAACGTACCGGACGTAGCATCGACATTGGGGTAGGGGTTCTTTGTCTATCAGACAGTCAGGGGATGCGCTTGGGTACGTATTGGGTACCTACCTTGCCATGTTCCTTCAAGACCTCGGGGGCAACTTCAGCAGTCTACAACTAGTCAGCGATAGTCTCGATACTTGCAACACACCATACCTTCTGAACAAGCTGGATCATAGGGCTTGCTTGGAGTTCGGGACGAGACTTGCAGAATTCTTGAAGAGCAATGAACCGAGGATCAGGGTTGCGAAGAACACCGTGGCCATATCTGAAAAAAATATGCAGGATAAGTCGGCCAAGAAGACGCCCTGGTACGTACCCTGGGACGACTTGACCGCCTCGGAGCGTTTTCCAAAGATATTCCTTAATGTTTTCATGACTAATATTGTCACCGATCTCCTTCTGCATCGCCATCTGCCACCTCAATACCTCTTGGTTAGCAAGACTAAGTGTCCGAGTCAGTCTAGACATTATTCCAAAGGCGCATATACGCACCCATGGAGAGGTCCAGCGAGGGCAAAGAGCGCAGCCGAGTAGGAAATGTAAGGATCAGACAATGTCGAACCAACGAGGTCTAGATCGAGATGAGATGCGCTCCAACTGTCCACAAATACAATACATACGGGATGTGTGCGCAGAGGCATTTCCACCCTCGTGGTCACCATGGAGAGCGATGTATAGACGGAGATACTCGGTCAGGCTTTCATTGTGACCAAATCCAAGCATGTTCGAGTAGTTTCCTGTGGCACGTCGCATCATTCACATGTGATCAATTGAGCTAAACTTACCCACAAGGTCCAAGTTCTTGTCGACAGGGGTGACTGCCTTATCTGGGTGGTATACGTTTCGGTAGATGCGCGCGGCCAGGGCGGGCAGCTTGGCGACGAGGTCCAAGCAGTCCTCAAGCGTATATGTCCAGTACTCGCTCTTCTTGATGCCGCGTTCGTACGCAGCCTGGAACTGGCTGTCATGGTTCAACGCGGCAACACCCATGCCAAGTTGAGTCATGGGGTGGAGACTGCTCGGAAGCCTGTGTGCAGTCGCGTCATGATTTGCCGAAGGTCAGTCAAGGACAAGGACACGCACGAATCAATAAGTTTCTCCACGAATGCTGGCAACTCGCCCTTCTCGGCAAGTTCTGCCGAGAGCTGACAGCTCTCGTTCGGGGATGGCACCCGACCAGTGAGCAAGAGCCAGAGCATACTCTCAGCGGTCATCTCTTTGCCCCCGGGTGCAGGTGGGAGGACCTTTTGGCAGTCTGGAATGGTGAGGCCGTGAAAACGAATCCCCTTGACCACAAGAATGTGAATGCCGAGGTCCGGACAGACCGGAAAGTGCGACCAACCTCATTGGGATCAAGGACTGATGCCTCCCAGAGCATGGCCTTCAGGCCTCTCATACCACCGATGATGTTCTCGACCTAGAGACGCGTGAAACGACGATGGCAGAGACTGGGTCTAACTTTACCTTGACTTCGCCCACCACTGCCTGACTATGCTCAGCTTTCTAGCAGAGCAAAAGTAAGCATTCTGGAGCATTATCGACAAGGAGGTATAGTCTCACGAGCTTCTTGAACTGTTCCTGCTTCGCCGGGATGACCTCCTGAAGGGTTTCCCTGAGAGACTGTTAGGACTCCAATGTTAGATGAATAAGGAATTCGGGCGTGAATCAAGACGTAAGTACTTTGGTGGACGCCCAGCGACGGAAGCCGACACTGGAGGGGACGTTTCGGAGGAGTGAGTGTGCGCTGCGTCCGAGCATGATAGAAGTAAGTGGGAACTTGAAGAGCCGTGAATTGCCCCAAAATTAACCCGTCTTTTGAGTCGAGGTGCTTCGCCGGATCCCGCGCCCCAGCCATAAGTGTTATTCGGCCGGGGGACGGTACCTTTTTCGGTTGCGTGCCGGGTGGCCATGCAGTGCAAAGACACGTCTGCTGCTCGCCGCTCGCTAGTTGGCAACATTCATTGTTCTCCAACACCATGGCCTCGGTGCTCGTCCCAGTCCTGTACATCGGCATAGTCATCTCAAGTCTACTCATATTCTCTCATTTCTATAGAAAACGCAACGCAGGTAACGCACCTCCTCCGTCGCAGGTTGCGCTCATTCTAACAATTTACCAGGCAAATTATACGCACCGTATTTCCCTACGCATCCCGAGCGCGATGTCTACGTCACTTTACTCCAGCAGAGCGACCCTCCTGTGCACGAAGGGCTTCTCAAGGCTGCGCTCATCAGACGCGCAATGACGGACGTCTCCCGTGTCGTAAAACTCCGTGAAGATAAACCAGCACTCCAGAACCTCCTCCAGAAAGGCTCCATCGGCGATGACTTGTGGAACAGTCTACTCCAGGCAGAGAAAGAGCTCGAGGCAGAGATCATGGAAGTCGTCGCCGAAGCAAATACGTTCGTTGAGGGCTGGGGCACCATCATCTTCCAAACCGCCGGTGAACTCGTCGCAAACGAAAAGATGCGCAGTGTTTTTGATGGCACAGCAGCGTCAAGAGCAACCAAAGGTTTTCCAGCTCGTCTCGATGTTGCTCCACCTCTTACCCTGAACATCCACCAGAACAAAAGTACGGCAAGATTGGCCAGAAGATCGACCTGCCAGTATTACAGCCTGTTATGATGGGTAACCCACCCCCGCCCGGCACACCAGCAGCTGCCTTGTTTGCACAGGCACAAGCACAAGCACAAGCACAACTCCGGGCTCAAGCACAAACCCAGCAGTCTCCTGTCCCCGTACTCTCATCGATACCAACAACGCCTGGCAAGCCTGCCAATGGCCTTGCTCCGCCCACCTCTGGCCCCGCTGAGAGTATCACGAGCGACGGTGAGGCAAACACCCCACAAGCCTCTTCAAAATCGGTGAGTCAACCGTACCTTATTCTGCATTTCGTCTCAGACAAGCAATCTTCAGCCGAAAAAGAACAAGAAGCGGAAGTAGTTGACGTGCACACCCCTGATACCTATGGCATCCACTCTAATAAATATCATGTTGCATCGGACATCCGAATTTTTGGCATAAAGTTTGCACGAATACGTTCGAGCACCGAGAGGAGCTTGTAAATTGAGCCGAAAAAAGTACAATGCGTAAAATTAGAAAGAACATAGGTGGAAACACACAATCCAACCAAACCGAAGAAGTTTACAGCTACACATCAACCTCTGATAACAATCGCTTTCTCCCCTGTACCAGTTCGCGTCTTGCCAGACTTGTCTACGTGATCAAGACCTAGTACATCTTCTGGCGCGAACTTGTGGTCGTAGATGATATCCTCTGGAAATAATGTCATGCATAGCAGGCAATGCAATCTGCGGTGAAACTAACCATCTTCGATGTATGTCGGTTGCTTGAATGTTGAAATTTGGATGAGGGCGAATCTGTACTTTGCGATATCTTTGTCTGAAACACCTATTCGTGCTTGTAGGCGTTTCTTCGTCTCCGCGAATTTCTCGTGCTGGAAGGAGTTCATTTCAGATACGTGATGATCCACTGGCAGAGAAGCCGCACAGGTTTCACAACGAAACGGAACGGTACACCGTGTGTCCGCAAGACCTCCTTCTGGAAGTGGAAGACACTTATGATCTTCTCGTGTTCATCGGCTTCCAGTTCTTCTCGCGGTATTTCCTGCACATCTTCGGGTTCATAACTTCGCGAAGAGTGGATGTATCCATACACACCTCTGCATAGAGTTCGACTGGATCAGGAATGTTCCCAATCATCTCTGAGCCTGTGAACTCCTTTTGCGTCTTTCCGTCCTTGGACACTTCGAACACACGTATCTTCCCTGTGCCTCCAGGTGTCAGCGTCACTTGCTTGGCAAGGTGATCAGCAAGGTCGTGAATCATGCTCGTCTTGGGCAATAGGAACGGATGTGACGCTTCTTCTCGGTTGTGAATCCCCGTCCACATGATCTTCAAACTTCGCTTCGTCTCGAGCTCAACGATGCTCACGTCCAGCCTTTCGTAAAGGATGACAGATGTCGTTGGGTTTATGTAGTTGGTGCCCATAATCTCCGCTATGCTTTGGTTCAGAGAGCGCTTGAGGATAGACTTGGGAGAGCCATTCGTAACGTGCGTCGTTGTGAAGCGAAGCTTGATAGGATCGTGCCGCAAGAACTCGCCAGCTTTTTGCGACATCTTCTCAAGTGTCAGTAACGTTCAAAGACATCAACGAGAGGCACGCACGATGTCATAGTTATGCTTCTTGCTCAGTATTAGACTGAACTCCGGGTGATCATGATCGGGATCCTCGAATTTCGGACGGAAAATGATCATTACGCGGTTCTGCAAGAAATCATAGAACTGTATGGGATTCGAATAGAGACCCTGACTCTCCAAATCATGGATCCTGGACAAAGGTGGGGATTACTGATGACAACCAGTACAGTAGAACCCCAAGGACTTACTCTTTCTCAGAGTGATCAACTTGGAAACAGATGACATCTCCGTCCTGGATTTCACTCTGGGCAAATGTCACTTTCTGCTTCATCTGCTCGATCATTCCAGGTTTGATTTCCTACAAAGCATGTTAGGTCAACAGTTTGCAAAACTCAAGGGGACTTTGCACCTCATACAGCTTCAAAGGGGTTCCAGGTGTCCATCTCATGCGCTCGTTGATCATGGGGTAAAGGTCTTGCACTTTGTTATTGCGAGAAACATACACCTTTCCAACACCATATAACGTCTGTTTTGACGTATCGAAGTGCTTCAGGAAAATCATGATGGAGCCTGCAGGAGGGTCGGGCTAGCAATATGATATTAGTACAGCCAGGTAAAAGAACAACCTAGCACACCTTGCTCGGGTCGGGTATCACATCAAGATAGAGGCGTAAATCGTTTTGTCTTGCGGCCATATTGTTACGAATGACTTCGACAGCTGTGAAACAGAATCAATCTGTAGGAAAAAAGAAAACAAAATGGCGAGTCATTGCGTACTGAGTGTAGGTTCATTCTCAGGGATATGCGTATCGGGTCGAACTGTTTTATTTTGTCGATTCACTAGAACCCATAACCGAACCTTGTTCTCCGGAAGATTGAAGTGGTTAGCAACGCGTGACTTGAAAATACTGTATGTCTCCTGTTTGAGCACACGGAAGCTGGGTAGGTCCGAGGGGGGCCAATGCTTCTCGTCAAATGTCGCAAGATCAAAGCCTTCGTGGTGCGAAAAGGTGTCGTCAGTGATGACTTTGGCAGTTAGGAACAAATGCTGCTCCTCTCGTTCCCTCTTCTTGGCCTCGATCTGGAGACGTTCCTCGTCGAGTCTACGTTCTAAACCCAAATCAACACATACACGCAAGAGCAAGAAGATAGCATACTCAGGTGAGGCGGTGTATCTTCTTCCTTGAAGGGTGCTAGTATCTCGTCGATCGCAATCTCGCGGACGTATACCAACATGTAAGCGTTCGTGAAACGCTTCATGGCGCGGACTTGATTGCGCTGCAAAGGCTGTGGAATGCCGTTCAACGGTTCGCCACCATAGTTCTCCTCCAGCACTTCGCGATCAGTCACAGGGGTCACACGATCATCGTCAAACTTGAGCCATCTCGTGTCGCGATCTGGCTTAATCAGAGCAAAGTAGTGTCCGCCATTGACGTCACCGGAATGGACCAAGACGCCATGCAACCTGTATACCCAATTCTCGGACTTGGTTGGACCCTCGTCAATGAATTCTCCGAGGTCAATCTCGAAAGGGAATTCGTGACGATCGTTTATCTTTAAGGTAAGTTGTTGAGTAGTGAGTAAGGACAATGATCGGTGTGAGCCCAACCTTGACCATAGCATCACGTTGGATGTCATACTCGAAGCGCTTGAGCTGAAGATGAAGCACAGGAGGGAAAGACTCAAAGACGAAACCCTTCTTGGCGTCCTGAAGGCCATAACCCTCGGCATGGTACTTGTTCTCGCCCTCCATCATTTCAACAGCGACAAAATACTTGAAAGACTCGTAGAGATTCTTCATCCCCTTGACATTCAATTGGATATCTACAAGACATGGTGAGCCAATGCACAGACTGTGAACGAACGGGAGAGAAAACGCACCCTTGAACTCTTCAATCTTTGAGGACTCATAGTCGACATTAACACACTTGATGTAACTCTTCATTTTGCCCACGAATAGCTTGGCAATAGCACCTTCCGCTTTCGTACCCTATGCTATTGTTAGACACAAAAGGAGTGGGGTGAGTAGATCCGACCTTCATCTTAGACTCCAAGTTGTCCTGGAGCACTCGGTTGAATTCTTGGACGTCATGTTGATAAAATGAGTCATTTGACTTCCATCCAAACGACTTTGTCAACTCCGTCGTCCCTGTTGCGGGCTGAGCGGCCAGCAATGATTATATGACAACCAGATACTTACCGACCGGCTGATCTGATGTCTGCAGGTGGTAAAACACCCGTTGCAATGCAAGAGAGACACTTTCCGTGGGGAGTTCGTCCTCTGTAGGAATTTGGTACACCGCCTAAATGCTGATGTGAGCATAGGGTATTTTTGCGCCACCGGCACCTACCTTTCTGAAGTAGCGCGTGCAAAATAGAGACTGAAGGAGGGAATTCATATAACACGTGGCTCCTTGGTTTTTCAAGCCAACATATCCTGTCTCCTTCTTTGAATCGTAACTGAAAAGCAGCCATGAGGGGCGTGAGGGGAAGAACAGTGGGAAGGATGTTACTTGACAAAGTTATGCCACAACACGCCGGTGGGATCTTCAAGTACACGAACGTACACGGTGACATCGGCAGACTCATCTTCAATAGTTGGCCGGAGGTGACCTTCTTGGATATTGAACAATTTGCGCAGTTCACTGAAGCGAGTGAACCCCCAGTCGCACTCCTCGGCAATGAATCGATGATGTGCATCTTATGGACAAGAGCCATCGGTAGTCGAACGAAAGTTGCACGAGTGAGACTCACGGCTGACGGTGTATATGGTAGGGTCATGAATGTTGGATATAACGAGCGCGAATTGGGCGCAAGCATGCCAACCTTCGGGGGACTTTTTCGGATCTGCGTAGTCAAGGTACACTGAGACAGTATCGTTAGGAGGTGCGTTTGAGTTTCCGAAAGGGAATAAGAGTATGCGCCTGTAAATGAAGCAGGTTCGATTCAGGTTACGAGAGAAGGGGTGAAAAGGGCTGACCATCGGTGACCGCCACAATCAAATTCTGGACTTGTGATCTTCTTCTCGAGCTTCTTCCAGTTCGTCAACCTCCAAGTGTACACTTTGAAATCCTTGACATCATGACCTAGGTCTGGCATATGCTTGGCAGCAAATGCCTCGTCTGGAGAGTGGAGTGAGAAATTGGGGAGAGATGGGAAAGATATGGGGGCTGACGATCACGAACGGAGACGACGTCGTCGACGATTTCCATTGGGGGGCCACCGTTGGGTTTTTCGTCGAGGATGTCCATGGTATCAGAGTGTCTGAGAAGGGGGGATGAGTAGGGGGATGGGGTTTGAGTGATCGTGAGTAGTACGCACGCAGAAGGGAGACGGCAATGTGTGTGTGGAGATGGCTGGGATGAGTGTCTGGAGAGTCAGACGGCCAGCAGGACGAGTTAGAGGAGGACAGGATATTATCGCAGAGGTGGAACTGACAAAGTCGGTGGGAAATCGCGCGCGACCTCATAGATTGCATAAGCAACCCCCCAACCCCGCCCCTTATAAACTCGTCTCAAAGGGTTACTTTTTGAATTTTATCCTCCTCTTCAATGTCAACGTTTTGAATGTCCTTTTCTTTTCCGCTACACGATCCTTAAATTGTCTCGACAGGGTGTCCACGCGTCACCACCAGCCTTTCCGCTGTCCACTGTCGGTAGTGAGTCAAAATCGTGTAAGAGTAGGTCGAGCACGGCTTGGGCCCCGTCTTGGGGTCACGCCATCTGGGGACTTTCTCTAGCGCTCTCGACACCGCCTGTACTCTTGCATGGCGCGTTGCTTCCGCAGCGCCATCGAGTTGTGCTTGGCAGACATGTAGCATACATCGTGCAATTATAACAAGCTTTTCCTCGGGGTAACCCGGTAACACTGCCTGAAAGTGAGCCTTACCGCCGACGCGTGCTGACAGGAAAGGGGGCGGACACGTTGATGTCCGAGCCGGGTTGCGATGTCGACCATGGGCGCTGGCGCTGAGGAGGAGGCCGATAGGCTGTTTTCGGGTCGTTCAGGTGTGCGACCGAGTACATATGTATCAAAAGTTGGAGAGATGGCATCAACGATGTGTTTTTCCCACTGAGCTAGGTTGCGAGGATAGTTTCGACAACGTAAGTGGCAGGTACGTTCATAGTGCCGTTGGCCAGTCCCAGTTGAGCCTCATGTCGACAGCCCGGCATCTCTCCCCTTCCCATTTCCCCTCTTCATTCCTTTCCTCCATCTTCAACAGCGCCTTTTTTTTTTACATTAGCTCGCTTCGTTTTGTATTCTTCTCCTTTGCATGAATAGTCATAATACTCGCCGGCGTGACGACCGCTCAGCTGCCGATCCCTTCAAGCAATGGGTCCCCACCGACAAACATCCTCTCGACCATGATCCTGACCGCCGCCGAAACCGCTCCGCTACTGTGCCAGCCCATTCATACGACCCAAGGTCCTATCCGTCCCAGGATACCCGCTACAATGACCCGAGACAGTCTTCTCGGTCTAATCGTCATGATCCTCACTATCCCTCGGCAGTGCCTTATTCCTCTTATCATCACTCTGCACAGGCTCCCTCAACAAGCAAAGCCTATCAACACGCGACCCGCCCGCCCGCGCAGTATCCTTCATCCGGTTATCATTACCCACAACCCTCGTCGCATCAACCCTCACATCCAACCCCTGCGTACCCAGTAGCTAGCTCATCTCACAGACCCCATCCAGAGGCAACTGATCCAAGACCCTCGAGACGACCCGCTCCTCCGACGCACCAGTCCTCCCACGACCAGGTATCCAGTAGCGAAGAGATGGCAAGGGCTTCGAGACATCCTTCTCGTGCCGTTCACTCCTCGACACAGCCTCCCCTCTCGACCCCAGCAAACCAAGCATTCTGGGTTCCCCCACAGGAGATGTCCTCTTCGCGGCGCCACAAAGATCCCTACAGGGATCGCGACAGGGACCAAGAGCGGGAAAGGGACAGGGACAGGGACAGGGACAGGGACAGGGAGAGAGACAGGGAGAGAGACAAACCTACTGCTGAACTTGAAAACAAATACAAGGACAGAACGAAGGCTGAGCGGCATCGTGAACGAGAACGTGAGCGTGCAACAGAGGTCCGGTATCAAGAGTCGAGCAGGAGCAGGCATCACGATAGGCGCAAGGATTCCGATACGGAGGGAGTGTTGTATTCTGAGCAGAGAAATGCATCCAAGGCGTCGCTTTCCGGGAGAGAAGGCCACTCCACTTCCGTCCGCGATGGTCATAGAAGACACCGGACGGAGGATGGGACAGCTTCCACCGTGAGTTTCGGGCACAGTTTATATTCCCACATCTCATCCTACGCGTCAATAGGGTCGTCGACACCAGCCTGAAAACACGCAGAATCCGATCACCACCATGCCGTCGCAGTCTGCCAATGTACCGCAGCCAGACGTGCAGCAGACAGGTGAACCCCCGCCTGCCCCTCGCGTAATGCCTGTTTACCTTCCACCAAAAGCCAAGTCACAACGCTCACACCGAGAGGGACGTTCATCAACTGCCCAAGGCGCTCAATCTGGCAGTGATACCGAACGGGCCACTGGCAAGGTAGTTCACATCAGATCGTCATATTACGGTGCTCGTACTAATGTCCGAACTCAGCATCGTATGGAACGCACATCTTCGGGTCCTGCTGTGCAAAGAAGCGAGGGGCATACATCCAGTTCCACAAGGGACAGAGGCAATCACGATGTGCCGATGGGCTCACGAGATGACGTGAAGAGGATAGAGGTATGGCAACTCGTTGTGTCTGGAGCCGGTTGCCGTACAACTTACATCAAACATAGGGGAAATACGGAGTGCACCAAGACACTCGCCAGCCTCTAGCACCGATCAACGTGGACATTCCTCTCGTAACACCAGGATTCAATGCATCTGCTTTGCCCACTGAGACCCGGGCTTCAGCTGTACCACATATTGTCAGTATTCGCGCGGGCCAGGGTCCTTCTGATCCGCACGACGCGCATTTTAAGTCATCGGCAATTTCACATTCAGATGCCCCACAGGAAATCGTGATCCACCCTCCTCACCCAACTTCTGCATCAATTGTCAAGCCCTCTAGTTATGCTCGATCGCTGTCTTCCGAGGCTCGGGCGCAGTCCGATCGTCCGGTTGGTGTGGAACATTCACGTACTGAGCCTCGTGAAGACGATCTACCTCCTGGTCAACGCATGTCGATCCACGAGTCAAGTCGAGCATTGCCCACCCCAATCTCTAAACCCACCTACACTCGTGGGAACCCGGAAACAGGGGTGGATAACCCAAGTTCATCGTATCCGCATAGCCGACCACCATCTCGTTCTGCGCATAGGACCTCCGCCAGTAACGTCGTTCCTCCTGCAGTCGTTGGCCCACGCCCTCTACGCTCTGTTTCTCAAGGGCCGCAAACGAATGAGCCTCCTACCCGTCCACCATCCGTCGTACAGTATGTCCCAACTATATCCTCTGTGCCAAACCAGTACTCTGTCCCCCAATCACCCGCCCATCAAACTAATGGTAGTCCGCCCAAGGCTGGACACACTCATGGCTCGCTGTCGTCTGCTCAACCGAGTCCCAAAAATGCACAACTTCTTGGCGTGTCCCCCAGTCACTCCACGTCCACACAACGAGCGCCATCTGCTCCTCCTAGTGTTCATCCCACCCCGATCACCGTTCCTCAGACGCTCACTGCATCCTCTCGACCTTCTACCCGAGACGGTGCACACACAGATGCACCATACGCTCATCAGCAGTCAACAGACCGACAAGGGACAAGGGATATCCGCCCAGGGCTCCAGCAGACGTCCGACGGCACCACAGTCAAAGCATCTTGGGTTGTCCAAACTCCAGCTACTGTCAAAAGGGCCAAGATATCTCGAGAGGACAAGTATTTGCGAGATCACTTTAATTCGGAGACGCCACATGCACAACTTCGTCAAGTGCTCTCACAAGACGACGATTCGTTCCCTCGTGCATCTTCGTCGATGATGAAGGCAAGCCAGGCGACGACTCCAGCAACCTCGTCCCAACGGAACTCTCCTGGTACGAAGGCGAGAGATGTTCCCTTTGGCACACCACGAGGTACGTCGGGGAGTAGTTCGCCCAGTTTTGGGTCTGCAAAAGAGGTGATGACAGAGCTCTGGATCCTCGCTTCTTCTCTCATCTCCTATTTTGCTGTACAGGCACCCACTCCGGAGCACGTACCGAGGCAGAGTCTACCGCTGCACCTTGCAGGTCCACCGCAGATCGCTGTCGTCGGGGCAACCCCTGTCACCATAGCTCGCGACTTACCCCAAGGCCGTGTTGATCATGCTCTTCTTGCGCCTTCCTTTCCTGCGCCGACTCGGGCCTCGAGGACGACATCTAGTTCACAAGACCATCAGTCTCAGACCCCGCAACTTGCGGTTCGAAATACATCATCGACATCTTATCAGCCACAGCTAGCGCCAGCGGTGCATGCACCATCGTTGTTTCAGCCATATCGACCACCGTCTCTTCCGGTCCCTGAAGACAATGGCCAGTTTTCGCCTCCACCACTTCCGATTCCACCGCCCAGGGGTCTAGAGGATTCTCCTCCACCTATTGAGACACGAACAAGTGAGATCATTCCGACACGCTCGCAGAGTAATGGGCATCCCCAAAGTTATGTGTATTCCGTCCCCGAGGTACAGAGTGAAATGTTTCATATGCCTTCACAACCTTCAGTCCCGTCCCAACTTTCATCTGTGCCACCTCCACGCCACACACAGACCTGGCAACCTAGCAAACTGGATACCAATACGGTCCCGACGCCAACATCGAACGGGTCTGCGACCGTGGCTCATCCTGATGCAAGGTTTTCAAAGCCAGCTCTTGCTCAGCCCGACGACGTGCAGGTAGCTCATCAAGAAATCATGAGGTCTATTCCTGTCCTTCCGTCGCAGCCTTCGGCTCCCCCTACAAGGCCGCGACCGAAAGTCACGATTGAGGATGTTCCAGAGGAGTCGCCCGTGTTAAGCAAAACAATCCCCACGAGCGTGCCGACGATAATGTCTTCAGTCCCAGCACCGAGACCTGCGCAACCAACACAGCACACCACCGTTGCGAACGCGAACTCGACTTACAAGTCTGCGGTAGTTGATCAACCTGGTCATAAATCCTCACCCCAGTCAAGAAGCAGAGACCCTCCTCTGCATCGTAGTACCGAGCCCAGTGCTATGACCGCTGCTCCGTCCATGCCTCCGCCAACCTCTGCCGCTGCACCGACGTCCACCCACATGCCATCTTTTGCACCTCCTACTCAGCCCACATTTCTCCCGTTTGCCCAGGCAGCACCTCCTCAACGTGCTACCCCCCATACTGTACCCTCTCGTACTTATCAGCGTGCTGCGGAAATGTTGCAGGCAAGTAAGCTCTCGACGTCTGCGGGAGCCAATCCTGGTGCCTCTGGGAGTGTCAACAAGATCGCCGCTGCGCCAGTACAAACAACGTACAACCCTGTTAGCACCGCTACTGGTCAACACCAACCGGCGAATGGTGTTAGTGTACAAGGTCCTTCGGCTTCCAGGCTTGTAAATGCCTCGGCCACTACTGCTCCCCATCCCAGCGCCTCCGCTACAGCTTCTATGACCAAGGTTCCTGCATACTCGACGATCGGCTCCGGCCAGCCGGTCGGTGCATTGGGACTACATATATCTGCTCCATCGACCACTATCAATACCCAACCGCTATCTGCTCCCGACCCATTGAGGCAACAGCCGAGCCGTCCAGGAGTTTTGTCAATACCTTCTCTAGATGTCACATCCACGACCTTAATGTCAACAACCGCTGTCAAGAATGCTCATCAAGATCAACCCGTCGTAGATCCCACCCGACCTCGCGATGTTACACCCTCCGCCACTCGTAACCTTCCCCCTTCGTCGCATATATACCCTACCTCTGCCCGCCCAAGCACATCCTCTGCAATGACTCAACAGACATATGTAACTCCAGCCCAACCGTCCGCCCATCATCGAGTTGTATCCTTGCCCATCGCATCGTCATCTTCGGCGGTGCAAAAGCCGCCTTCACCTCACAAATATTCACAGCCTATATCTTCTACCACAGTTTCGACGCAACCTTTCCCGTCTCGCCCATCTGCCCCCGAGTCCCAGTCAGCACGGGCCCCAGTATTTGGGCACGTGTTCACCCCTGCTCCAGTTCGATCGGCGCGGCTGCCACATTTCGATCGCACGAATGATTCAGATATGCTTAAAACTCCATCATCCATCGCGCCATCTCCCATGCTCAACCCAGACACCAACACGATGCCACAGCCCATCGCTGTTCCGATCCGGGCACGACAGTCATCTACAGAGTCGAAGGATGATAAGAAGAAACCTTCAGGGTTCTTTGGTCTTTTAAGGACGAGAACACTCTCATCGAAAGCGGCTGATCCCCCAGTTGCTTCCACGGTCACCAGAGCATCCCTCGACCAGGGGAGGGTTTATCCTGATGCCTCCATTGCTACTTCTGCTGCCACACCTATGCCTCGTGGGGTGACATTAGCTTCGGCTCCGAAGGAGTCAAATACTGCCCCGCCACTGGCTGCCTCCACTTCCGCGCGTGCGGGATTACAGTCCAAGTTCAAGGGTAGGGTACCCGATCCAATGGCTATTCCGCTCCATCCAAAGCAAGCAGCACGGGAGCAAAGGGATGCCACCCCACACATCTTCACACCGTTTAAGTTCCTGACCATGCACTCCAAGAGGAACCGAACGGTGTCAGCCGCGTCTCTCGATGTCTGTGACGGCAACACTGCTGTAAGTATCTTCTTTCCTCCTTCCGACGTGCGACTAATTATGCCCGTGGACAGACTAATACTGTGATCGGATCCCCGGATCAGTCTACCGTCAGCCAAGCTCAACCTCTACCTCCTATCATACCCCCGGATGTTCGCGACCCATTAGTTGCGGCCTCAGAATGGAGGGACAGGGAAGAAGCCGAACGAAGAGAGCGCAGGATTAATCGTATTCGCCGACCCGGAGTCACTTTTGACGTCGAAGAGGAACCCCCTTCCCCAGCACCTGGCACTGGAAACAAGCGAAAGAGGTTAGTTCGCCGCCCGTCCGGGCGTGCTGCCACTCCTGGACCGCCCCGCGGTTGAGGTCGGGATGTGGATCGTGCTGGATCCTTTGCAAGTATCTTAAAGTCAGACACTCATGTTATGTATGTTATGCCACGTCTAGTATTTTGTATTTTGCTTCGTTTTAAACCCATCGTCGTTGCTATCTAAATATGTAATCCTTTGCTTTCTATCAATCGATTGGATCCAGGTTCTAGTGGAGACGTGACGAGACGCGTGACGCCTCGCGTCCGTGACGGACCATAGACAGTAGTATCTAATATCTCAATCATTCACTTTTCAGTCTGAGCTAACCTCTCAGTTCTAACTGTCAGACCGTCAGAATGTTCAGGAACAGAGAACGAAACCAGCCTGGAGCGAAGCGATCCAAGGCGCTCAAAGCCACCATCGAACCAGAGTACCCATTCCGGCTGAACTTGTATGTCCTGCCGCTATATCACATTGGCGGCGAGCTCAGAGCTGCGTCAGCTACGACAAACCACCACTCTTTGAAGTAACGATCGAGGAATTCGAGACATGCGCTATCGACCGCCTTCGCGTACTTGCAGAGATCGAGTCCTCATTTGCACGAAACCGGTCATGGGACGAGCTGAAGAGCGCGACCGACACCCAATGCAAAAAGTATCTCCCGCTCAACAGCAACACAGCCATCAGGGAACATTTGGAGGATCAACGACGGAACGATCATCTTGGTCATTTCGTACTTCGGCTTGCATTTTGTCGTTCGTGCGTTCACGTTTTTTCTTTTGGTGGTGTTGAGCGTGAACAGATCGTTTGCTGTTCTATAGAGAAGAACTGAGAAGGCGGTTCGTCAAAGCGGAGACAACGCTATTCAAGGTGCGGTACGAGATGGACGACAAGAGGGAACGTGCAGCATTTCTGGAGAAACAACAATTTGAATGGGACAAGGTCACTCGTCGAGTCCCCATGTCGTTTCTCACGCTGAAGAATCATTGATTGATTAGGTCGAGAAAGACGAAGGGGAGCGGTTCGCGAAAGAGCTGAAGGCGCTCGAACCAAAGTCGGCTTCACCACCTGAGCCCCAAGACCAGCCAGAGAGAGTTGAAAGAGAGTATCACAAGGTATGTCGAATGATGCGAACAGAAGTTGTTGATTAATCGTTCCATCGCAGGTTCCTTGGACTAGAGTACCTGACCTGGTCGCCAAAAGACGCGTCTTTCTACACGGAGGTTATGCATACGTGCACAACAAAGAATTGTCCAGCTTCGTGTTCAACGAGTTTGAAAGAAAGTTGGAGACGGCACTCGAGGTGAGCTTTCCTTGTACGATCACATCGCAGCCTTCCTGAAAATGGACAGTACACTGCCAAAACGCTTCCCCGCATGGACGAGGACACGAGATTGATACCTATATTGAACAATTTATCCCAGGGATTCCTTGCGGGTGTTCCATCAGAATGGGTGAATCTCTCCGCCACTGGAGATGAGATCCGAGCCGACATGATCGACGATCTCGCAAGAAAACACTTCCCGATGTGTATGCGGAATTTGCACGAGTGCTTGGTCAGGGATCGTCACCTGAAGCACTTTGGGAGGTTGCAGTATGGACTATTCCTCAAGGTACGACGATGATTCGAGCTTTTGATTGGGTAACTCATTCATTTACAGGCTTTGGGTCTCTCGATCGACGAAGCTATTGCATTCTGGAGGAAGTCGTTCAGCAACATAACGGACGACAAGTTCAACAAGGAGTACAAGTATAACATCAGACATTCTTACGGTTTGGAAGGGAAACGTGCAAATTATCCCGCGAAAAGGTACGCGTATACGTGTCCTGAACCTCTACTTAGGCTGATGGGTGTGTATCGCTTGCAGCTGCCAACAAATCCTTACGAGTGATAAACCCGGGGTTGGAGATTGCCACGGATGCCCATATCGTCACTTTAGCCCTGAGAACCTGCAAACTGGTCTACTCGCAGCATATTCCCCTCAAGGTCTCACCACGAACGACCTACATGAAGTCATGAGAACAGTCAAGGATGGCCACTATCATGTTGCTTGCACACGCGTCTTTGAAATAACACATGCCAGTCGAGGAGTGAAGAAGGGAGAAGGGATAGGTGGTGGAGATAGTGTTGTACATCCCAACCAGTATGCCGCAAGAAGTATCGAGCTCGACAAGTCGAAACGGGAAGATGGGATGGAAGTAGAATCATAGACTTTGCCATGGAATGGTAGTGTTTATTAGGCGGTATCAGGAGTCCCTTAATCGGATCTCATGTGGACCCCGGAATGGCCTTGCGGCTTTCGTCGGTCTCGGCTGCGCGCTATGCCACATTTCGTGTCGTCTGCCTGTCTCTGGGTCCTCATCGCTCAAAGTTTTTGTCACCAGAATGGCTCACAACAGGACACCCAGACCCAACGGTGATGCTCCAGGGCATGATGACCACGTTCTTCAACAATACGTTGATACTGACGGTCACTTCTCCATGGTCAGGTACGGCATGACTTCAATGCTCCACTGTCGATCCATGCTGAGCCAGCCGATGCAGAAATTTTAGGTTGGCTGACCTTGTCACGATCATGAATGGTGTCTGTGGCTCCTTTTCGATATTTTCCTCGGCTCATTACTTGGTGACGAACGATGACGACTGCTTGTGGTGGGCGTGTGCCCTTCCCCTGGCGGGGCTCATGTTTGATTTCTTCGATGGAAAAGTTGCGAGGTGGAGAAAATCCTCCAGCTTACTCGGACAAGAGTTGGACAGTCTGGCTGACTTGGTGGGAAATATGCCATTCTACGATTGAGCTTCGTTTCATAAACCCTGCAGATTTCATTTGGCGTCGCGCCTGCCGTCCTCGCCTTTGCTGTCGGCCTTCGAACTTATCTCGATACTGTTTGCCTAACAGGCTTCATATGTTGTGGGCTGGCTCGACTTGCCCGCTTCAACGCGACAGTCGCGCTGGTTCCGAAAGATGCAGGAGGAAAAGCCCGGTACTTTGAAGGTCTTCCCATCCCATCTTCCCTTACCCTCGTCGCCATTCTGTCTTACTGGGCCCGCCAAGGTTGGATAGAGGGCAAGGCTGGCATACCGGGTGGACTCGTGACGTTATGGGGCCCGTCCGGTGGTCGGGGTGATATCCACCCAGTCAGCATCCTTTTTGGCCTATGGGCCGCTGCGATGGTCAGCAAAACCCTCCGTGTCCCAAAGCCGTGAGGTGGTCCGGCTATCGTGGAATATAAGGCGTTGATTGTGTTCGTTAATTCCTCGGTGACGGACGGGGTACGCTACGAATTTCTAGCAAGGCGGTATGGCGGCTGGCCACTCGCCCTTGTTGACACTTTACGATGAATGTATGTGATGTACTATGGATTTGCCAATGCACGCCGCTTCTACGTTCATCCGAGCAGCCTTGTCAAGGTTCCTCGTACCGTTCGATGCACTAACTCGCATCACAAAGTGATGGATGCTGATAGCGCTGGTGGCTATCGATCGAGTGATAGGGGACTTTGGCAACCCGCTATGTATTGACACCGCTTCGCCTTTCATTCACCATCCCCTATCGTGCTCCATACCAAACCATCATGGCACCACGTAGGACGAAGCACAACACAAAGCCAAAAGAGCATAAACAACAGCTTGTTGACATGCCTCTTGACGTGTTTGTCGAGGTCAGGGCGCTTCGCGAATTGATCGTCTTCCATGTGCAATAACGACCGTCCTCGGCCCAGATTTTCCATTTCTTAGAGCCTTTAGATCTCCTTCATCTTG